>JAOUQT010307095.1:0-15388 GCA_025769995.1 Xyliphius kryptos | reverse complement strand
ATTACATTTTACTTTGTAAAGTTTGTGGAAGAGAAGACACAAAATGAGTAGCCGTGGAAGTGGGCAAGATTCATGGAAGAATAGAAGTAGTTCTACTGCATGGAGAGGTGGAAATAAACATCAGTCTGGTGAAAATGGGAGCAATGGCTGGAGGGGAAGAGCAGGTTGGAATGGAGGTAAAAACAGAGGCTGGAGAGGACGTCCTTGGGGAAGAGGAAGAGGCAACTATTCCCCTCATGGTGCACAACGTGGTAAGACCTTGTAGTAAAAATCTGTTTTGGTTTTAATGTTATAACCCACAGTGTTCCATCTGTAAGTGTGTAAGTTGCAGATATGTTAAAATACATGTCAATACTCGGTATTTAAGCACTCAATATTAAACGTGTTACTGTTTCAATAAAGGCTGTATACGTATTTAGTTTTAAAAGTCTGATGTGTGCCTAAAAATAAATGCCATATGTTTATAATATTTTAGATGATTAGATTAGATTCAACTTTGTCAACTCTGAGTAAAGGTACAGGGCCAAAGAAATGTATTTAGCATCTAACCAGAAATGCAATAAATAATAATATTTACATAAAGCGAGGTAGTTACATTAACAGCAGGTGCAATGAATACTGATGTGTATAAACATGTATACATAGTTTATAAGTAAGAAATCCATCCATCCATCCATTATCTTCCACTTATTCCTCTACTTGGGTCACGGTAGAGTTCCCCAGGCACTGGGCAGATACACCCAGGACAAGGTGCTAATCCATCACTGGGCACACACTCACTCACACATCCACACACTATACAGGGCAATTTAGAACATTCAATTGGAATTCCTGGGATCCATGTTTTTAAACTGAAGGAAAACAGGGACAAGCGGAGAACATGGAAAC
This sequence comes from Xyliphius kryptos, assembly GCA_025769995.1. Classification (NCBI taxonomy): domain Eukaryota; kingdom Metazoa; phylum Chordata; class Actinopteri; order Siluriformes; family Aspredinidae; genus Xyliphius; species Xyliphius kryptos. Next base: position 14,500 of record JAOUQT010307095.1, on the reverse strand, counting down.
TCACCCAGATTGGGATTCAAACCAGGAACCCCCAGCGCAGAGAGGCGAACGTGCTAACCACTAAGCCACCGTGCGGTCCGTGAGAAATACAGTATATATAAAAACAGTTATTCCACCAAATATTGATTTCTGAACACTTCCTGAGTTGAAACATTAGTATTGTTTCTAAATGAATATGAAATTGTTTTCTTTGCATTATTTGAACGCACGCTTTCATTAGTTTGACCATTTCTCATTTTCTGCAAATGAATACAAAATTTTTGCTTAGAATTTCAAAGACATATTGTCAGTAGTTTACAGAAAAAACAATGTTCATTTTATATGAATAAGAAACTGATAATTTTGCAGTGAGATATACAGTTATATGATTATAGGTTGTTATGTACTTATTCAAAAATATAAACATGTAAGTATAATATAATAGATACTGTAAAGATGATGCATTATGTATGTACTGGGACCAGCAATGCAAATAAAGATTGTAAGAATAAAGTGCATTACCAGTACAGAGGGTGCAGAGAAGTGGCGGTGCAATGGTTTTTAAAGCGTCTGTGTAGCGTTCATCAGGATAACCACCTCAGGAAAGAAGCTTTTTCTGAGCCTGCTGGTGTGGGACAGAGGCTCCTGTAATGCCTACCAGTTGGAGAATGGTGAATAGTTCATGATTTGGGTAACATTCCTGATGATGTTTCTTGCCCTGCCCATCGCTTGCGATGAATGTCCTCGATGGCGGGTAACTCTGTGCCTATGATGCGCTGAGCCGCTTTTACCACCCGTTGGAGTACTTTGTAAACTGCCATACCATACAGAGATGCAGTTTGGGATCTGAAATGAATACAGTTGATTAATAATTACCACTGATCCAGTCTTAAATTAGTATAATGAGTATATTATAAGTAGTATATATAGTATATCATTATAAAGGTCATGAATACATACTTAAAACCATAAGAAACAGAATCCTGTTAGAGTCAGTAATTTGTATGTTATCTATACAGGTGCAAACATTTCCTCACCAGTTCCTCGTGTGACGCAAGTAACACTTGACATCACATGTCCTTATAAAGGCTGGCGGCTGTACTTTTCAGAGGGTATGTATTATGGATGTAAATGTTATATCAAATGTAAAAGTTTTGCAAAAGGCATTACAGCATTTAATAATCCTATTTTTGTTTGTTTTTTAAGGGTTTGTTGAGTCATCGGCATTTGTAGAGAAGATTAAAGCATTCGAACCGTACTTCAAATCTCAAATTGATCTTTACGACAAGGTATAAACAACTCTTTATTTTAAATTGGCTGTTAACTTTGGACATGGATGTGCTCACTGGGCTTATATAGTTTGTATATATATTTTTTAATTGTTAAATACGGACACCTGACATCTATGTAAAGCTGCTTTGTTACAACGCACTGTTGTAAAAAGCGCTATATAAATAAACTACTTCAATTGAAATGACTTGAACATGTTTCATGCCAATATCTTTTTTTTTCCCCGTATTAGGATGAAATTGAAAGAAAAGGCAGCATCTTGCTGGATTACAAAGAACTGCTTCAGGATAAAGCAATTTCTACAGCTGTCCCCGATTTCGCTCAAGAGCTCAAGGACATGCCGGAAAAGATACTAGACTGCCTGGGGTTAGCCATTCATCAGGTATTTGTGTGACTGCGTGTTTTCCTCTCAACTGTTGATCCTTATCCAATAATATCATTTCAATAACTTGATACCTTAGACCCGCATGTCCAAAGTCTGTGCTGTGATTGGCCCGCAGGCTGATTCCAAACAACCCAGGCTTAAAATGTGTTATTTATGGCTCACTAGCTCAGTCAGAGTAAATAAATCATATATTTTTTAATGTAATTCCGCCTTTGATCACATGATGGCAGCACCATTCTATCTCTCTGCTTCTGAGACTTGAGGCCATATCTTTAGATATTCAGAGGCAGTGGCATTTGGTTATTTCTTATTAGCTTGTGATAAAAGCACCAATGCATCTGACACAACTAATCATTTTTTTCCGTCGATGACGCATGAACGAGCTTGTCAATAGTTCCCTCTGACATTTTTTCACCACAAAAGTTATATAAAAATACACACTGTTTTAAAATAGTTTTAATTATTACAATAACCTTTATCCCCATGCCTATCCAAGGGATATTGTTTTGAGTGATGGACAAATACACCCAGGACTGGCCACCAATTTACCTTAAATACACGTTTTTAGACTGTGGGAGAAAAACGAAGAACTCTGGTATCTCCACCCAGACCAAGTTTTGACCCCCTCAGGCTTTATCTATCTGCAAGAAAAATCTATTTCTTGCAAATAGATTTTTTAAACATAATTTCTTAACAGGTAGTGATGTCGTTAAATTGGAGTGTAGAACTCGTAAGTTTGAAGGCTCTTCTTTTGTGGATCATCTCTGACTTGTTAGTATGTTCCCCCTTTGTTTGTAAAAGTGGTGGACTGGTGATGTACTGTGTGAATGAGCCCCAGTTAGAATAAGTTAGAGCCAGTCCTAAAACTCATTCCCAGTCCCAAAACCCCAACTAAATATAAAGATTCAAAATCTATAAAATGTAAAGTGGAAAAAGCTTAAAAATTACTTGTATAAAAAAATAATTTTAAATGTAAATATTACAAAAAGGATGGATATAAGTATTTTCCTTTTTTTGCTTAAGGTTTTGACCAAAGATCTAGAGAAGCATGCTGATCAAGTCCAGGAGGGGCTCCCGTCAGGTGCAACCCCTATAATCAACATCCCACATATAAGTGCAAGGTAATGAATTACATTCATTTCTGAACACTTTAATATACTATCTGTATTTATGTATAGCATTCAAAAATTCTTTTCTTCTATTAGGATTTATAATTATGAGCATCTGACTCCACTGAAGATGCTCCGAGCCAATTTATATGGCAAATTTGTGGCTATCAGAGGGACGGTGGTCAGAGTAAGCAACGTCAAACCTCTATGCAGCAAGAAGGCGTTTGTCTGTAACCTGTGTGGAGACACTCAGAGTCTGGCTCAGCCTGATGGAAAATATACTGTGCCAACTAAGGTTAGCAACCTTCTGTTCTTGCTGACTTTAGGGTCCATGTAAATTGTGAATTCATCTAACTGCTTACTTCACTTATAATATGGCTTAAATATTAATGTTTTTTGTGGATCAGTTGCTTTTAAAACTAACAAGTCACTGCTTTTCATACATGGTTTGATCAAATTTAGTAGGAATGATTAATAGTATATATGTATCTGAGTTACAATGGGATTCTGTCGCACCATTTTAAGCAGTTTGGTCATTCTTTATTTTTGAGAAACTCAAAACTGCTGCTTAATGACTTTTGAGCACCTCAGTCATGCCACAGTCAGGATCACTACAGTCCTTTTTCTTTTTTACCTATTCTTATAGTTCATGTTTCCACTATCTATATGATTTGATATGTTGCAATGCTACCTCACAAAATGAGTTTCTTAGCTGTGAAGTAAACTACATTAAAGCTATCTGCTGTTTATTTCTATCAGTATTCTGTTTTTCTTAGTTTTTTTGTGTGTGTTTTGCAGTGCCTGCAGCGGGACTGCAGAAGTCGAACTTTTACTCCAAACAGAAGTTCACCTTTAACTCTCACTGTCGACTGGCAAACTGTAAAGTACGACATTTACTTATTTTTTTTGGACAGAATTGAATGGATTAGAAACACTACCAGCACAGAAGCTTTATTTTCTCACACACACTGGGAGCCAATGAAAGCCACATAAGATAAATAAGTAGCTAGATAGATAAATGAAAAGTAGTTTTCCCAGGCAAATTAAGAAAGAGGGTGTTCTTATGTTCTTTTTTAATTATTTAAACAATGTCCACTTTCCTATCCATTCTATCTGCAGCAACTTTAATTTCTATGTTACCTGAACTGGGATTTCTAAATGAAATGTATATTAAACAGTTTGTTGAAGACATCTTACCAAAGAACATGGATTACTGGAACCATGTCCTATGGTCTGATGAGACCAAGATTAATTTGTTTGGGTCAGATGGTCTTAAGCATGTGTGAGGAATACAAAGATAATTGTGTTATACCTACAGTCAAGCATGGTGGTGGGAATGCCATGGTCTGGGCTGCATGAGTGCAGCGGGTGTTTGGGAGTTGCATTTAGTTGAGGGACAAATGAACTTCAATATGTGAAATTCTGAGGCAGAACATGATCCCCTCCCTCCAGAAACTGGGTCGCAGGTGCTCCCAAAGGATAATGACCCCAAACACACCTCTAAGATGACCAGTGCTTTATTGAAGAGACTAAGGGTTTTAAAATGTACCCTGTTATATAAGTTGCAGACGGACTACTTTTCATTGTGTCAAAATGTCATTTTGTCTGTGTTGTCCAATGAAAAGATTTACTTACATATCTGCAGAAATGTAAGGGGGGGTATCCAGGGGTGTTCTGTGGGGAAACCAGAGAACCTGGAGGAAACCCACACAGACACCGGGAGAACATGGAAACTCCACCCAGATTGGGCTTCAAACCAGAAATCCCCAGCGCTGAGAGGCGAATGTGCTAACCACTAAGCCACCGTGCCGCCCTACAATTTTCTTCACATGTTTTTATAAAATACCTAATATGGTTTTCAGGGTTCAAGAGCTGATCTCAGATGACCAGCGTGAATCAGGACGTATACCGCGCACGATTGAGTGTGAACTCACTCAGGACTTGGTGGACAGTTGTGTACCAGGAGACATGGTCACTATCACAGGAGTCATTAAAGTGTCCAATGAGGAGGGTCAGTATCTAAATGTAGAATATTCAGGGTACAAATGAGCAATTTGAAAAAAGCATGTCTTTAGCAATTTGTATAATTTGGTTTGTACATTTTTAATGTAATGTTTAGGGATTTTTTGTGTATTATATGTAGTTTTTAGAGTATTTAAGGTTGACTTAAAAAAAAGATTGTAACTACCCTTATATGCAGCCAGGAGGCACTGTCTGGCTGTCATTATTAATTAGGCCAATGCAAAGGCACCTTGGTGTGTTGGATATAATCTTTTTACATATAAATGTCTGAGCAGATTTTATTTAATATGATTTTAGATAAAATATTATATATTATATATATATATATATATAAACATATATATATATATATATAACTTGCCCATATGCCCATATTTATATACAGTGCTCAAAAAAACAAGGGGAACACTTAAACAACACAATGTAAATCCATGACATCCACACTTCTGTGAAACGGGTAGAAATGAGAGTTACTTAGCAAGTCTCCCCCCAATAAAGGAGTGCTTCTGTAGGTGGTGACCACACCCCTTTTCTCTGTTCTCATCCCTTCTGGCTGCAGTTTTGCTCACTTTTGCATTTGGTCAGTTCTCTCACCATAGAGGGAGCATGAGGCGGTGTCTACAACCCACAGAAACTGCTCAGGTAGTGCAGAGAGAACACCCGCCGCCTTATACAGGCACGTGGAGGACACACACTACTGAGCCTCATTTAAACTTGTCTTGAGGAATTTCCACTAAAGTTGGATCAGCCTGTCTTTTGATTTTTCACTTTGATTTTGAGTAGAATTCCAAATTCAGATAAACTTGATTTCCATTTTGATCATTTTTGTTATTTTGTTCTCAATGCATTCCACTATCTACAGAATAAATATTTTACACTAAATTATTTTATTTATTGAGTTCTAGGATATGTTATATTAGTGTTCCCTTTATATTTAAGCACTGTATGAACTGTGTATGTATAGAGTACAGGCCAAAAGTTTGGCCATACCTTCTCACTCAATGTGTTTTCTGTATTTCCACGACTATTTACATTGTAGATTTTGATGTAGGAATGAACACATGAGGAGTTCTGTACTTAACAAAAAACGGTGAAAAAACTAAAAACATTTTATATTCCGTTTTATATAAAAATGGTTGTGTGCTTTTTACAGGATTTGGAAAATATAAAAAGGATAAGTGCATGTTTCTGTTGTACATTGAAGCAAATTCTCTAAGTAACTCGAAAGGTCAAAAGAACAAGATTGCTTCAGAACCCGAGGGCCATGAGGCATCAGTAGAGTTTTCACTTAAAGACCTGTATGCCATTCAGGAGATACAAGCACAAGAGGATCTCTTCAAGTTAATTGTCAAGTAAGAAAATAAAATGTTGAAGTCTTTCGTATAACAATCTTATTATTCAATATTATCTAATAGAACACTTATTTTCTGTACAGTTCTCTCTGTCCGGCCATCTATGGACATTTGGTAAGTTTGTATGCATGTTTTCATGTGTACACCCTGTTGTGTCTTAAAACCTTATTACTATATTTGTAATGTCCCTGTTGTAGCTTGTGAAAGCTGGATTGGCTCTGGCTTTATTTGGAGGGTGCCATAAATATGTGGATGATAAGAACAGAATACCGATAAGGGGAGACCCTCACATACTTGTTGTAGGCGATCCTGGACTTGGCAAAAGTCAGATGTTACAGGTACACATACACAATGCCTTATTTATACATGTTTTAACAAAATTCTGATTTAATATACACAAAGAATGACTGTGTTAACTTTAACTCTATCTCTTAACAGAGAACGTGATCTGATTTACCAAATGCTTTTTTGGGTAAATGGGCAAAATATTCCACAAACCCATGTATTGACACCCTTCAAAAATAAATCTTGTTTTTCCCAAAGTGTAGAAACTGACACATTTATAAGCCGAGAACCAACCAAATGATTATATTAATGGTTTTGCGCTCATAAAATGTATTTTTGTTGTTGTGTGTGATTATAGGCAGTATGTAATGTTGCCCCACGTGGTATATATGTGTGTGGAAACACGACCACCACCTCTGGACTGACTGTTTCTCTGTCCCGGGACAGTGGCTCTGGAGATTATGCCCTTGAGGCAGGAGCTTTAGTGTTAGGAGATCAAGGTATCAGTGCTTTTTTTTTTTAAATAAGGAATACAGAATGTTGTGTTATTATATCCAAACCAATTTAATATAAATGCTTTTATAGCCTTCATTTATACATTTGCTGTTTAATGCTTTCAGCTTTATGATGCCCAGGCAAAAATAAAGGTCATCCTCCATGCCATTAAATTGTGTGTTGAGTGTACTTTACTAGTCACCAGATTTGAATACAGTATCAAATTTAGAATGTGTGAGAACGTGCATGAATTGTAACTTGCAGTTATATTAACCTGGACAACAATCTGGTAACAAATGTGTCTTACACACGATCTATTTAAAGCGATATTTAAACGATAACCTAACCTACTCTTAGTATAGAACTCCTGAAAAAGTGCTCTGGGAGTTTTTCTATTCATAAACATGAACACTGAACACATACTGTAGCTTAGACCTTATGGAGTTACTGACGTGCACAATTTTTTCGTTTCCCTCTGCAGGTATCTGTTGTATTGATGAATTCGATAAGATGGGGAGTCAACACCAGGCTTTGTTAGAAGCCATGGAACAGCAGTGCATCAGCTTGGCTAAAGCCGGCATCGTGTGCACACTGCCAGCACGCACGTCTATCATCGCAGCTGCTAATCCAGTAGGAGGCCATTACAATAAAGGAAAGACTGTATCAGAAAACCTAAAGTAAGAATTTAAGATAAATAGGCAATAAGGTACAAGGGTTTTGCATTATTGTGAACAAATCACGGGAAATGCACAATAATGCACAACCTCAATGCAGAATATGCAAAAATAACACATTTAAAACTGAAAGTAAACGAGAGTGTTAACTTTAACCCCCAATACTTTTGAGATTATCTTTGATGGAGGCTGTAATCTGATTTACCAAATGCTTTTTCTGGGTAAATGGGCAGAAATTTCCACAGATACATGTATAGACACACTTCAAAATCTTGTAGAATGTCTTTCCAAATGAGTAGAATATTTATATTTATAAGTGGAGAACAAACCAAATGATTATAGTATGGTAATCAATTGCCAGGCACTTACTCTCTCTCACACACACACACTATATAGGGGCCTTGAATCCATGATTTTAGATCGTGGGAGAAAACCCACCCAAATTGTTTTCCAACCTGGATTCCCAGTACTGAGGCGAACATGCTAACCAATAACCCACTGTGCCACCCAGTGGCCATATTATACAACACAATTTATAAACAACAGGTGCTCATTGGGAATAGGCTTGCCATTTATTATTCTGTGATACCATTTATGGTATCCATCCATTATCTTCCGCTTAATCCTCTAAAAGGGTTGCGGTGGGGTTCCCCATGCCCATCCAGGGGAGAGCATCTCGGGCACTGGACAGATACACCCAGGATGGGGCGACATTCCATTACTGGGCACACACTCACACATCCACACACTATACAGGGCAATTTAAAGCATTCAATTTACCTTGAATCCATGTTTTTGGACTGTGGGCGGAAACCAGAGAACCCAGAGAAAACCCACGCGGACCCTGGGAGGACATGGAAACTCCACCCAGATCGGGATTTGAACCGGGAATCACTGTGAAGCAACGTGCTAACCACTAATCCCCCGTGCCGCCTCATATATGATTTAAAGTTGTATTGTGTATCAGGCATTGACACAAATGTAAAGCGGTTAGAGGTGTACATTATTGTCAATAATGTCACAACTGAAGGATGTAGACTTATGTCTATAATTTTAGATATTTTAAGATGTGCCTCTTGGTTGCGTGCATGCCGTTCGTCCGTCTATCCATCCATCATTCCTGACTAATGGTAAATGTATGGACCTGTGATTGTTATAGCTGTTCTGCCATAAAAAAGGGAGGTGGTGGAAAGGGGTGGAAATATGAACTGTTTTATTGACAATTGTAAAATGAAAATTATAAAAGGAACTGTAATAGTAATTGAACTTTACTATCTGTAATGCACCATTACTTCAGTAAAAAAATAATGTCACAGCTGATCAAATGGCTCAGCCAATCAGATTTAAGGACCTCACATTATCACACATTCACACAATCACACATTACTTCTTTATTATGTCAATAAATGTGGATCCCATAATATCTTTGATTGCTGGCATAAAATATTTATACCCGATATGTTTTCAGTAACAAAAACCTTTTTACAAAAGCTGGACAATAATACATATTTTATCACATTTTAGACCAGGATCTTGTACTGATGTTAGAACCGAATGACTTTTAAAGGGTCAGGACTCAAATCATGTGTAAAACATTTTACTTAACCCTCCAGAACCGTCTTTTCCTCCTTGATGACAAAAAAATAGGGCTAGTAATGGGATTCCCCAGTACCTTAGAACTGTTGCAGGAAACCCTGATTGTAATGATCAAAAGGCTATTGGAGTTGGGTGGGGTGGGGGTTGGACTCCTGACAAAAGAATATAATAAAGTTATTTTAACATTCACTTTAAATAAATACATTTTTTTCTCTTTAGAATGGGAAGTGCTCTCCTGTCCAGATTCGATCTGGTCTTTATTCTTTTGGACACTCCCAATGAGGACCATGACCACATGCTGTCAGAGCATGTCATGGCATTGCGTGCAGGAACGAAAGGCTTTATCAGTGGATCTACAGTCACCAGAGGCTGCACACCGGAGTCCAACATTTCTATTCTGGAAATTGCTTCTGATAAGCCACTGTCAGAGCGACTGAAGGTACTATTATAGTTTACAAATCAGTTAATTCAGCTGTATTTTAATAATGAACAGCTGATTCTGCAAACGTTTACAAATAAAACAGTATATTAAATTCATTGTTTGGAAGTTTAACATCTGATGGACAAAACCTGATTTCTAATGGACCAAGGAGTTTAGTGTTTTTCCACGTCCTTTAATTACACCTTGATTTTAATCTTAGTTGCGTCGTGGGAAGACTTTTGACCCGATCCCCCACCAGCTGCTGCGGAAGTACGTGGGCTACGCGCGATACTATGTGCATCCCAGCCTTTCAGTTGAAGCTGCACAGGTTCTGCAGGATTTTTACTTGGAATTACGCAAACAGAACCAATCAGCTGACAGCACCCCCATCACCACCCGTCAGCTAGAGTCACTCATCCGCCTCACCGAGGTGAAATACCCATCCCGTGTTTTTGTACAGATTTAGTTATTCTGTTTGAATCAACTCACAGTTGTAAAGAATTATTTGTCCTCTTAAGGCGAGAGCACGTCTTGAACTTCGAGAGAAGGCCACTCAAAGTGACGCGGAGGACGTAGTGGAGATCATGAAGCACAGGTTAGAAATGTCATCTTTTTATCAGGCTCATGGATTAAACAAAGGACAAAATTTTGGTTTTATTATGGGGTCCCATACAAATTGGCTGATTAGCAAACTACATCAGAGTAAATCTTCTGCTTAATTCTCTACAAGGGTTGTGAGGTAAGGGTTCTCCATGCCCATCCAGAGGAGAACGTTTCAGGCGCTGGGCAAATAGGATAGGGCGCCATTCTATTGCTGGGTACACACTCACTCACACACGCACAGACTATATGGGGCAATTTAGAGCAGTCAAATTACCCTGAAGCCATGTTTTTTGGACTGTGGGAGAAAACTGGAGAACCTGGAAAAAACCCACGAGGAGAACATGGAACCTTCACCCAGATCGGGATTTGAATTGGGAATCCTTAGCGCTGAAAGGCGAATATGCTGACCACTAAGCCACTGTCCCGCTTCGTTATACATAACTAACTATTAAACTGTATACAAGGCTATTTTGCAGGTACTTACAATGATCCTTACCACGATACAGCATCCCTATAGCAATTAAGATTAAGGGCTTTGCTCAAGGGCCCGTTGTTTCCAAACAGTCCAAACTTAAGGATTTAAACCCTAACCCTAGGTTGTCCAACACATTTACCACTGAGCAACTAACAATTGTTTATTCCTATCCAAAGTCTGACAGATACTTACTCGGATGAATTTGGTCGGCTGGATTTCGACCGTTCTCAGCTTGGCTCCGGAATGAGCAACAGATCGAAAGTCAAAAGATTTGTTGCAGCTTTAAATCAAATTGCGGAGCGCACCCAAAAAACCTTGTTTGAAATTCAGGACTTGCGTCAACTGGCCAAAGAGCTCCAGATTCAGGTACCGACATGTATTATGCACATTTTATTCTAATAAACATACAGCATTATTAATGAATACAGTATTATATTAGAAACAAAGACCTGGCTTAAGGTTAAGGTTTTTGTTTGTGCTTTGTTTTTCAGGTCGTAGATTTTGAAGGCTTTATCAGTGCCCTCAACGAGCAAGGCTACCTGCTAAAGAAAGGGCAGAGAACATATAAGCTCCAAACTATTTAATGACAATATAATCAAAACTGTACAGTATTTTCTCTTTAGAGTTTCATATTTGTGGTTTTAAAATGTTGAATATTATTTAGTTGAGTATAAAATATTTGTTCAAGTATTATTGTATAGAGTGTTTTCAAACAATGCATTTGATGTAGATTTATAAAATGTTTATTCAGCCACAAAAAATGTTCAGCTTTCTGATTAAAGAGAGGAAAACATTAAAGGACAAAGTTTATGAGTAAAACTTTATCTTACACTGCAGTTTAAAATAGATTTGTGTAATTCGGATTGGGAGGATTAGGCCAACGCTGGGGATCCGGGTTCGAATCCCGATTTGTTGGAGTTTTTATGTTCTCCACATGTCGGTGTAGATGAAGGACCACCAGATCAAGACCCTGTCATGCCCAACCCAATCTCCAGACCTCCCCATTGAAAACATCTGGAATGTAATCAAGAGGAAGATGGATAGCCACAAGCCCTCAAACAAAGCTGTACTGCTTGGTTATTTGCACCAGGAGTGGCATAAGGTCACCCAAAAGCAGTGTGAGAGACTGGTGGAAAGCATGCCAAGGTGCTTTAAAGCTGTGACTAAAAATCATGGTTATTCCACCAAATGTTGATTTCTGAATCAATTTATCTTCCTAAAACATTATTGTTGTTTCTCAATGACTATAAATTTGTTTTCTTTACATTATTTAAGGTCTGAAAGCACTGCATTTTTTTTTCATTATTTTAATTATGTCTCTGCAAATAAATACTAAATATATGCTTGGAATTTAAGAGACATGTCAGTAGTTATCCCAGTGGTCTCCTCATTTTTTTCCAGAGCTGTGTATGTTATGATTACCTTATGTACAGAAATCTCTACTGAAATCAACGTTTTCATTATATTGAAATTTCCTGACCAGCACCTGTAAATGTATACTCTTATTTTTTTGTTTAGGTAATGTTTGGTGGCTTTTAAACTGAATGACTCTTTCGATTCAGAGTCGACTCGGAATCGGACATCTTGCTGACCTCGAACCCACAAACGAAGCGCACATGCGCACACCATTTATAACGTTCACATTTCAATTCCTATTTAAACTGTCACGTTTTATGTAATATTTCTTAACAGAGTTTAGTTAATTATCAGACTGTATTACTGGATACAAGTACTACTTCATTTGGTTTGATACCGCTCGTTTCTTTTTATGCAACTGTCGTAAAAACGGGGCCGGAATACGGCAGGTGGAACACGTTGAGCACTGACAGAACGCTCGTGTGAAATGGCTCAGGATTGTGTAAAGTTCTTAAAGTGATCGGCGAGCCGGCGCTTCTTAACGACATGACCGATATAACACACGGGGTTTGGGAGGATACATTTAGTGTGATTAGGTACCTGTGACGTCATAGTCGGTATGTTATTGGCACTTTGCAGAGAACACTGGGTAAGCTGTGGGAAAGGACAGGCGGCTCGCCTCAGGAGCCTGACTGTAACACCGCGCTCACTGAGGAATGTCCGAACAGAACCGAACCCCTTCCACACGCTCACACCCAGGGTCCCCTGCCCTGATCACCCACCCCGGTGTTTGGATCTTCTCCGAAAGGTTGTGAATCCACCGCTTTCCAAAAGTCTGCAATGGATTCCTGTCTATCCTGCAGCCAATTACCTAAAGTTCTGCAGGTGTACCTCTCGGATCATCCCCTTAACTCATCTTCTGAGCAGCTGGATTAATGCAGGTTTTCAGCCGAACCTTAAAGGATACTGTACAACACCTGGAAAACCAGGCTTTAAAGCTGACCCAAATGCTTCAAACCCAGAACCCAACTCTTCAAGTGCCTCTTCAACTTCTCTCTCCAATCAGAGGCAGTTTAAAGAGTTGGTAAGTAAAAGTACATTTAGTCATTTAGTACATGCTTTTATCCATAGCAACTTAAAAATGAGAGAAACAACACAAATCAGTAGTTAAGGGAAAAAACAGCTGCGCCAGGTGTGCCCATACTTTTCTGGCCTGGGATTTTTTTTTTAGTGGACATGTCGTCATGATCTAGCAGGATTTATTGTTCTATTTTAAGCTTTAATCCATCCATCCATCCATCCATCCATCCATCATCTTCTGCTTATTCCACTACTAGGGTCGCGGTGGGTTTCCCAGGACAGGGCGCCAATCTATCACTGGGCACACACACAACCACTCACTATACGGGGCAATTTGAAGCATTCAATTTACCTGAAATCCATGTGGGAGGAAACCGGAGAAAACCCACGCAGACACGGGGAGAACATGCTAACTCCACCCAGATAGGAGGCAAATGTGCTAACCTCTATGCCACCGTGCCGCCAGAACCCAATCTAATCGTTACTAGAGAATAGACAAATATAAAGCTGCAAAGTCTAAATGCTATATACTATGAAGCTAAATGCACCTCGATAAAATAATAAACCCTGTTATTCTAGCATTTTATTTGCTTTTTGAAACCTGTTCTCTTATTAAATACATGTTGTAATAAAGAAAGGATAAAACTCAAGAAAGAAAGAAAAAATAAGTTTCAATTTCAGTAATAGTGTGATTGATAAACTGCACTCTCTTTATGAAGCAGCAAATTAAATGTTGTGAAGTGTAGGTGGTTTTTTGTTTGTTGTAAGTATTTGGTCCGCCTCTATTTTTTATGCAGTATGAAAACCCATGGACAATTCCAAACTTCCTATGCATGGCCCGGATTGTGCTTTCTCCTGTTCTGGGTTACTTGATTATGGAACAGTACTTTCAGCTGTCTCTTGGACTGTTTGCTTTGGCTGGAGCAACTGACATGGTAAGTGTGAGTGAGCATATAATGTAAGTATATACACTGCTCAGAACAATAAACGGAACACTGAATTAACACATCCTAGATCTCAATGAATAAAATCTTTCAGTTAAAAATCTTTAATTTAGTAGATTGTGGAATGCGTTGAGAACAAAATAACATCAAAATGACCAATTGTAAATCAAAATGATTCTCCCATGGAGATCTGAATTTGGAATCCTACTCAAAATCAAATGACCGGCTAATCCAACTTCAGTGGAAATTCCTCAAGACCAGTTCAAATGAAGCTCAGTATTGTGTGTCCTCCACGTGCCTGTATGACCTCCCTACAACGCCTGGGTGGATGTTCTCTCCTACGGCCCCCTCCATGTCTCCTGAATAAGCTGCACTACCTGAGCAACTTGTATGGGTTGTAGACACCGCCTCATGCTACCTCTATGGTGAGAGAA
>JAOUQT010307072.1:0-15389 GCA_025769995.1 Xyliphius kryptos | reverse complement strand
TCAGTACAAGGTACTGACTCTGACCTACAGGACAGTCTCTGGATCTGCCCCCACTTACCTTCAGTCCATCTTTACTAGGTACACTCCAACTCGTTCACTTCGCTCTAGTGACAAATCTCACCTGGTTATTCTAACTCACTGAGGTGTCAATTCTCACTCCATTTCATTCTCCACTGCTAAATGGTGGAATAACCATCCCAACAACATCTGTAAGGCTGACTCACTCAACATTTTCAAGAAACTTCTCAAAACACATCTCTTCCACAAACATTTGCCATGAAAATGTAAAAAATAAATTAAAAAAAGCCAATTTGAGTAATTCGCAGGGTTGATGGTACTGCAGTTTCTTTGTTTTTTCCTAAAACTACTAACTTTGGATGAAAGCATCTGCTAAATGACTAAATGTAATTTAAATGTAGTGTGCATTTCAATTACTGTCATCAACGAAAACACACAACCTACTACTATAGCAATAACTAAAAACAACAGCTAAAGCAATATAATGTGTGCAGAAAAACATCCATACTCCAGACCAGCTGACGTTACCACTTATTATTATGCAGTCTAAATTGCTCTGCAGGCAGTTTCATTCTGAAATCCCTATTTACACCGTCACTGCACCACACAGAATGTCAGGCTATAATTTCTTACCTTTATATCAACCATAAATGTTTTAAAATGTATAAACTGTGTTCTAAATTGCAAGACTGTTGGTTTACAGTAGCTTCTGATGACATGTTAAGAGGAGAATGTTTTTTGTGTTGTTTTCTTACAGTGCATTTAATAACAGTACCATATTGATGACTGTAATTAGAGCAGCTTAGGCTTTGTTTAGATGGAGGCTATAAACTGGAAGTCACCACTGACAGAATGCTACAGCAAGGATCTGAGAGGAATTGACTGAGGATTGATTAACGTTTGCTGATATCACACTGATGATAGGACAGAATCTAAATTCTATTAATGACTAAGCTAAATCATTATATCCATACTGATTGTTTAAAAAAAGGTCAATACTTGGATGTAACTTTAAACTGGACCCAGAAAATGAGGTCAGCGAGGCTGAATATACTGAACCACCAGGTTATTCCATCAATAGATTGTTGTTGTTTTCCTGATGACACGGCTATATTCCAAGATGACAATGTCAGGATTCATCAGGCTTAAATTGTGAAAGAGACATCATTCTCGCACATGGATCGTCCACCACAGAGTCCACACCTGAACCTCAATGAGAATTTTTGTTATGTGCTGGAGGAGACTTTGTGCAGTGGTTCAAATCTCCATTATTGATACAAGATCTTGGTGGAAAATGAATACAACTCTGAATAGAAATCAAAGTTTTGACCTTGCAGAGGCTTGCGGTGCCACTGTAAATGCGTGCCGTAATAAAAGCTAAGGGTGGTCCGAAATATTAGCATGTAACTTTTATTGGCTTGCCGGTTTGTTAACAGACTTGGTTTTTAAACAAACACTTAATTATATATTAAATCTGTTTTACACTGTTATTTTGCACAATCACGCAGGGAAAAACTAATTCTTTACCAAGCTTTCATCCTCAATGTTTTAAATACTAAACAAATTTTCTTTCACTGTCGCTTCAACTTGCTCTATGGGAAATTGGGCTTAGAAAACTGTAAAGCTGCATTGAGACCATTTGCTATTATAAAAAGCACATTATAAATAAAATAACATAAACTTAAGTTATATGGAGGCGGGCACGGTGGCTTAGTGGGTAGCCTGTTCGCCTTTTGGCGCTGGGGATTCCTGGTGTGAATCCTGCACTGGGTGGAGTTTCCATGTTCTCTCCGTGTCCGCGTGGGTTTCCTCCGGGTTCTCTGGTTTCCTCCCACAGTCCAAAAACATGGACTCAAGGTAAAATTAATGTTTGCTATATAGTGTGTGTCTGTGTAAGTGAGTGTGGCCCAGCAATAAATTGGGGTGTATCTGCCCAGCGCCCGAAACATTGTCCCCTGGATGGGCACGGCGACCCTATTAGAGGATTAAGTGGAAGATAGTGAATGTATAACCTCATAGTATTTCAACTCACCTGGTTCAAGAGGAAGACAGGGACTACCATCAGCTTTACAAACTTTAGCAACACTGTAAGTGGTTTCCATGGAGGCTAACAAATTATTGTACTGTAAAACAGGAAACAAAGATTAGCAATATACTTGGTTGGTTTTAGGTTCTTTATTGGTCAGAAGCTTCACAAAACTGGTGTAATTTGGGTGGTGTATTGGTGTAGTGTCTGAAGTGACACTGATTCAGTGAGGGGGGGGTTTAGTGCAGCAGTGCTGCTGTAGTTTCATTTAAACACCTCCGTGACACTGCTGGGATAGGAATAATGCATCAACCAAAAAATATCTGCTTTGTGGTGGTACTATTGGGGACATGGTTATTAAAGAACAGAGTGTAGGGGACTAATACAGTATGTACTGTAGTCTATCATTGTGAAACTACAAAGTCCAATAAGTCTCCAAATTGAATTACCTTAAAGACATTTAAAAACAATTAATTACACATCCATACAACATTTGTAACATGTTCTACTGAATGCTATTGTCCTAAGAAGTTTACAACAATCGTTAATTAATGACTATTCTAATGACTTCTAATGTCTTTTTATAGCATCCACAACAAAAGGCGCAAAATGTGTGTCATCTCTATAACAACGCAGGTAGAGTAGAGAGGATGACGCAGGACGGCTAACATGAAGCTAATGCTCTAATTCAATGCATGCTACGAGTTGCACATCAACAGCAAGGAGGACATCTGTCTAAATGTGTCCGATCCCGCAGCAATGCTTTGCTTCCTGAAAACTTTAATGAAGACAGAAGTTCTCTTTCTAAATAAGCAAATCAGTGAGTGACTTTAATGAACCATGCCTGTAAAAATACTCGCAACCCGGGCTTAGCACATGTAATCAGCTGGTACATACATAGCATTGTATGTCGTAGCTCAGCTAATATTTTTATAGTTAGTATTTATCATTCCTCTTACCTCATTCAGTTCTGTATCGGAAAGAGCAGCCCTCTCTAAATCACTAAGTTTCTTTAAAATCCTTTTAACTGAGGGGTCCTGGAAATCCGTAGTGTCATACTTTCGAGCCTCTAGTCCATAGGTCTTCGTGTGACTGGCCATATCCAAATTTTTCTGCAGCTGAAATAAAATACATGTCAAGAAGAGAATGGAAAGCAAAAACACCAATTTTTAAATAACAGCTGGCATTTACCATGTTCTGTTTATTTTCTTCGTTAATGTCAGTATTGTAAGCCCATGAAGCCTCTGTGTAAGTATTCCACACTTTTTCCGCTGTGGAGTTGTACTCTTCCAGGAACTGTTTCGCCTGCGTTTCGTCAGTTATTTTGTCGGCTATAAAAGAGCAATGTCAACATTTTTTAGCCCTTCTTTCTTGGGGCCTTTTATAATACTTTTACATAGTACGAATTTTACCGATATCTGATGGGTAGCCTTCTGGGACAGGTGGCATCCAATTAAACTCAGGCCAGCCCAGTGTTTCTTTACTCAGCTGGTTCTGTTGCTCTAACCAGGTAGTGATAGGCTTAAAGTATTCCATCAAGGCACTTGCATCCATTTTATTGGTGCCCAGAGTCTCTTGCAAGACCTCTGGCCAAGGTTTGGAAGAACCAGAACTCATCATTTTCCTTTTGTACAGTGAAAAAGAAATTTAGGGAAAGAAAATTATTCTTCTAAAATAACTTCTAAAATAACATAAATTTGTAAAACTTCTAAAATAACATAAATTTGTAATTCTTTTGCTTATTTTCATTTGCAGCACATACTGTAAAATAGCCCCAGCTTCTTCAGAATTGTAAATATCACACTTGTGCAGAGGTCCGGTATGCTTAGCAGCCTCGCAAAGCTTTTGATGAAACTGGAACTGGAGAATAAAGCTCACAAAATACCTAAAAAAGAAAATAAGACATAAATAATCCTGTTATTTTAATGGTAATGCAAGAACAAAGCCAGTGCTTGAGAGTCTTTTAGAAGTTTTTTTTTTTTTTTTTTTTGTTTTTCTGCATTTAGCCTAAAATTTCATCAGATTTCAAAGAATTCATTAGAGGTACTATGGTTCTTTTTGTGACCTTACCAATTATTACATGCCTTGCTCTGATCCACGTTGGTCAACCACTCCCAGAGAATTATAATAGTCTCACTTTAAACTGGTGGAAACCAAACTCTTCCTTTGAGGTCCTCTGAAATCTCTTATGGTTATGCTCTGATACACATTCTACCATCATATGTCGTGAGAATTATACCATGACAGATCCCTATCCTTTACATAAATCAGGGTACCCACTCAGATCTGATTGTCATTATGATAATTAACAATCGAGATGAGATCCTGCCTCAAGTGAGGAGTGGGAAGTACATCCAATGCCTCTCCACATCAAAAGGAGCCAGCTGAGGTGGTTTGAGCATCTGGTTTGGATGTCTGCTTAAGGCCTCCCTGGTGAGGTGTTCCCGACATGTTTAATGAGACCCTGGGGAAAACCCAGAGCATGATGGATAGAAAATGTAAATATCACTTGGTTGGCTTGGAAATGCCTCTGAAGAGCTAGATTAGGTAGATGGGATTATGGATGACTGGGCCTCTTTTCTCAGGCTGCTGCCTCTGTAACCCAGATCTGGATAAGTGGTGAAAATGGATTGATTGATGGATGATGAAACATATTAAACATGGGGAAAGGAAGCTGGGAGCAGTCCAGTCCACCCCCTTTCCCCCATGCAGTCAGGCATCGCTTCCACATGGTTGGTGCAGCAATATCAGGACCGGATTGGTAAAAAACAATTTTTCCCTTAAATTTTTTTTGATTGATTTCGTGTAGGGTGCACACGCTCTGTCAGGTAAACAACTGCGAATGTGCAGGATAAGAGTCGTGCCATCTGAAGTATGGTTTCACATACAATGAGGTATTGTTTAACACAATGCATGGTATGTAGGATGTACATGAGACCTGAGGTATTTTATATTGCTTTACTTATGTTTCAACTTTAGAAAACTACTGTTTGTCTTTTGTGGATTTCATGTGGTTAGATCCAGTATGGTTTCATATTTCAGCATGCCCCGCACCATGACAGTTTTAGGTCAAATTTAAGCAGAAATAGAGAAAAGGGGGTCACAAACTTTCAAGCTAACGAACTTAAAAACTAACTTACACATGCACAGTGAGAGGGCCTGGTTTAAAGTCTCACCTAATGTAAGGGGTGTTTCCTGGGATGTGAAATTTTGCCCCAGCATCAAAGTGATCCTCTGTTCGTCTGACTGGTGGACAGATGCCTTGGTACTTTGTCCTGTTAAGTACAAATCAATTAATGAATAAGACAATTAAGATAACATTTTCCTTATAGAACGTACATAATGTTTTCTAAAACAAATTTAGCAAAATTTTGATCTTGGCAGAATAAGCAAAAATGTAAAAAATTACAGCCTTGTTGTCAGGAGTGCACTGCGTAATCCTGTCAGAGACCGCGTTTATTGTCTTTTTCCTGGTTTTGTCACATTGTATTTTTTTTTATCTTTATATTTGCCAGTATTTTGTTCATTAAAGCAATAATGTACAAAAGATGTGTATTATTGTGAATAAATCACGGGAAAGAGGTCTTATTAGAACTGATGCATAGTGGAGTACAGCTACACTGCTTTCCTGAGATATATTCACATCAAGTGCTTGATTTCTTTATTAAAACAGCAAAAAAGATTATCATAAAAAGTGTTACTTCCTAAATGTGTTTCCATAAAATTTAATTATTGAAAAACTCTTTCGTGACATCTCGTCCAGTTTTTAAATTGAATGTCAGTTGCCCAGCAATAGAAAACCGTATTAGCCCTAATCTGCTCACTGTTTACATTAATCCATCTTTCTATTTATGGTCTGATGAAATGACTAAATGTAAATGTACCACATGTGATGCAAAGGACAATAAAGTCTCCTTGAATTCTAGAAAAGTAGAACACATTTATCTAGTATTTAAATAATCTAATAATAAAAGGTGCATTGAGTTAACTGTGTTAAGTCTGTGATAGTCTCGGAGGGCTGGGATTTCAGCTTTTTACCCAGTTTACCATGGGTACAGAGTGTAACCCTTATCACCCCAAGTCACTTAGCATATCAGAACTCACCTGAGATACCACCAGTCTGAATTGTATCGTTCTGGTGGTGTGTTGCCATTAAACACTCCCCAGCGCCACTGATCGATGAGGAACCCAAAAGGAAGAAATGCTATCTTCTGTAATGCCATTTTTAACAGGTAATTAATGTCAGTCTCTGAAAAGCATTAGTACATTCGATAGTCAGACGATTCATTTTGACATCGCTGGCAGATCTATATGATGTACTTTTTTGGTTTGGAAATTACCCTCATCATCCACCAGCTCGTCCAGCAGTCCAATAGCGTATAGATGTTTGGGTGTTGAAACAGAAAGAGACAGCACATCTCCAATAGCCTCATGAAAGCCAGGGTTGGCACCACGCCTGAAGCTGACTGGCTGGTCTTTGTATTGTAAGTAATACTCCACATGGCCCATTTCGTGGTGCACAGTAAACAGCTGGTCCATAGTCACCGTGGTGCACTGCTTGATTCTGTTAAACAAAGCTTTTCTAATTAAAGACTCTCATTTAGAACAACTTAGACTGTGTTGCCATTACAATGTCATCATTCTAAAATCATTTTTCAATTATTTAAACTTCAACTAATCAGTCACAGTGTTTTAACTTGTCTAACTGCTTTGCATAGATGCAGTTGTTTTTTTGTTTTGTTTTTTTAGATGCCACAAGCTCCTCATCCATAATCCTCAACGTAACTTTGATGATTGAACTTGCTTAAATGAACTTCGTTGACATCACACATTAGATTTTGATAGACAGGAACACAAAACACTTCAGCGCTGCTTTAAGACAAATGTACTGTTTTAAAAAGCATATTATACGTAAAAAAAAAAAAAACTTGACTCTGGCGCCACA
Source organism: Xyliphius kryptos (assembly GCA_025769995.1). Taxonomy (NCBI): domain Eukaryota; kingdom Metazoa; phylum Chordata; class Actinopteri; order Siluriformes; family Aspredinidae; genus Xyliphius; species Xyliphius kryptos. The sequence continues at coordinate 8,400 of JAOUQT010307072.1, read as the reverse complement.
TTTTTTAAACTTGAAATAATCAGATTCAAACTCAAAGAGGATTCAGTTTATTTTACCTAAAATTTGTCAAATCCTTTCTTTCATTCCTCAGTATGCTTGACTTATTTGCCCTCTTCCTTCTTTTTTTGTGTGTGTATTTTGGAGGTAAGTAGTTTTTGGGGTGGGTCATATATATTTTTCTCGAGCCCTTTTATTAAATGCTCAAAACCAGGGTCCTCCACTACTGCATGTGGAGCATAGACGATGAAATTTACAGACATCCCTTGCTATATCACAGATCACTTCTCACAGCTTCACTGTATTGCGGCTTTAATTTAGTATCAAAATTTTCGCTACATTTTGTCGTTTTGCGAATGTTGCAAAATATGTTGCAAAGTTTTCATAGATTTAGAGATTAGAAAATGTTTAATAGCATATGAAGTATTTATATGAGTGTGGAAAGGGTTAATGAAGCCTTAAATATATAAATATATATCTTTTTGTATCTCTGGTTATCGGTATATGTGGATGATGACTTATGATGAATATGTTAGCATGTTTAAAATGTTTTCAAAACATACTTCACAACTGCTGCACAACGCTGACAAACCACCTGTGTTCGATCTACCCGCGTTGCTCCAGTGCTGTTGTTGCAGCTGGATCCTCTAACTTCTGTGTATCGTCTCTTCGCTGTCCATGCGCAGCAGCTAAACTGAGCTACACTTGTGCACAGGTGTAATTTTTGTTTTCTTAATTTTAGTTCCGCAACTGCATGTACCATACTGTTATACCCCTACTTTTTAACCAAATGCACGTAAAATAACGTTTAGGCTGTTTGCAAGAAACGTCGTCACAAGCCCAGGCAAAGCCGGGCCAAGAGGCTAGGTTAATTCATAAATGTGTTTCTTTAAAATTAAGTTATTAAAAAACGCTTTTTAAGGTGAACATCGGTTGCTAAGCAACAGAATACTGTTTTAGCATTAGCGCTAACCTGCTCGCTGTTTACATTAATCCATGAAAAATTGTGTGAGCGTTCTTTGGCAGTGTGTTTCAAAATAATAATCATGTCATGGGTTCTAACCGAAAATCTTCACGGTTGTAGAAGTCCCAGGCAGAGGCGTGGCACACCACCTCTCGGCCATCCGATGGCTTTTCCAACATAGAATCCTTCCAAAACTTATCAGTCATCGGTTTGAGTTTTAAAGACGTAAAGAATTCTTCAGATACTCGGAACATGTGGGTGGCGTTGTAGTTCTGTAGAAGAAATGTAATTGATCAAATATGCTGATTTCCTAAGCAGACTTCAGGGATGTAGTTTCCTAAAGTTCTAATAAAGTACTGGTTCCTATGTAAAAGATCATTTTACTTACTTTCGCAACCATCTTTTGAGTCACATCCAAATTGGCCTTGTTTGGGAATGGAATCATCATGTCATAGATATTATTCCATGCTTGAGCCCACATGTTTCCTACAGCAGATCAAGGCATACAAAGAGAGATCAAAACTTCTCTGTGTAACAAGAAAGGACATAAGCTTAACAATCTTCTCTGTAGAAAATGTAGGGACTGACCAAGCAAATGTGCAGGGATAGGGCCTTTAAGATTAATGTATTTTGGGCCATAATAGTCATAAAGCTTCCGCCGAACAAAAGCATGTAGGTTCAGGTACAGAGGTTGCAGCTGTTTAAAGAGACCTTCTAAATCCTGCTCAAAGGTTGGAGAGTCATACCAGGAACGCCAGTCATCACCAGTGTCTTTAAATCCTTTCAAAAATATACATGAGTTCAGAATAAGAATATTTTATTGATTCCCGAGGGGAAATTGCAGTCTTTAATTTCACCTTGGGTTTCATTCTTGCATACATTTTAAAGGGAATATATGAAAAAAAAAAAAAACCTTATACATACCATCCATGGTGGAAGCCTTGTTGCTGAGCTCGACAAATTGAGGATATAAAGGTTTAAGTGGCACACCAGAAGCATTGTGCCAACCCTCCCAGGCATAAAGTAACTTCTTGTAGCTTCGTGATGTCGCCATAATTTTAGTCACCTCTGCGAATACATATATGTGTTTTTATATAAAATAATGTTTATTCTACACAAGTTTCCCATCTGGAATTTAAACATTAAGCAATTTCAAACTGTATTTTAACAATATGCCACACAAATAATCTGACATCAGGGTTGTAATGTAAAATTAAAAATGTTCTTTGTGTTTTATGCATAATACAAGTGTAGTGCCCTATACAGTGACATACATGTGTAGTACTTTATGCATGCTAAAATGCAGGAACAGGTCACGCATTTCACACCAGTCTTTTGGTAACACTTTGAATCAATCCACCTGTCAATAACAGGTTTATGGCTAAAAAAGTATCTTATTATTATTAAAAAATTGCAGTATAAAGAGTACATTGCAGATAGATAAATGGTGTAGACAATAAAAAAAATAACCTTAACCTTTATTAACCTAAAAATAACCAAAATTTCAGTATTATTTAAGAAAATAACACTTAATGAAAATCCTGATAAAATCCTGATTATTTCTACACAACATCACTTCAATCTCAAAAGAAATCAATTAGTTTAAGAAGTCCTTTTCTATTGCCATCAAAGTTAATGCTAAAAGTCGAGTCATATTTCTGGCATGAGTTTTTAATTAGCTGAAAAAGTCTGATGGAAGTGGTACCCTCTCTGACTGGCTTGGTGTCGCCAACTTAAAATCTGATTGGTTAAATTAACAGTTTGATCAATGCTTATTTTATGCTACTGGGTTGCAAAACTTACAAAAATCGAAGTAATTTTTAAGTAAAGGACTGTGAGAGGAAACCGGAGAACTCGGAAGAAACCCTGTAGTATTTACATACTGTAGTATTTAAAAATAATAAACATGTTAATGGGTCTGCATCTTCCCTGCAAATTGCGATTAGACTTACTGGAAATCAGGAGAAAATATTTATTTACCACCAAATGCACTGCTAATGTATTGAAATGCTAAGTTTGGTGATTGACATACATTTCCTTACATCCTGTCTGCTAATGCTAATGTGTCACTGTGCAGTAGTTAACAGCTTGGCATAACTGCAGTTACATAACTGCACGTGTTTTTATTTTCCTGGTAAGATAAATGCAAATCAATTTTTAATGAATTCAAATATTTCAACTTACTTACACTTACATAACCTGAGTACGTATATTAAGATCTGATTTATAACAAAAGTGTATTAATTAAAAAAAAAAAATAGACAAAAAATGAATAAGAATTAACTTTTGTTTTAACTCACCAGGTTCCAGAGACCAGCATTCTTCTGGTTTGGGACACACCTTTGCAGTGGAATAGATGCTGTCCATCTGACTCAGTATGGAATTATACTAATAAATAAAGCAATGATTCAAATGTAAATGAATTTTATACTATCTGATGGATCTTTTTGCAGTTGGTATATTGAAGTCACATTATCTAAAACACACATTTTATACTTATAACTTCTAAACAAACACATACTGATCAAATACATATTACTGTATAAGTCTGTAGGTTATCTTTAGTAATTATCTTTAGTAAATTGTCATTACATATAGTTTTGAGGAGAGCATGCAGACTTACCTTCTCTCTCTCAGCAGGGGGTAGGTTGGCAGGACCCAGGATATTGATCTTTTTGATGATTTTTTTCAGATCTGGATTTATAAAGCTGTTAATAAGGGCATCAGTAAAAGTATTCTTAGCCTTCTGTCCCCATGCTTCTGCAAAAGCTTGCTCCTCAAGATTTGCCAGCACCTGAACATTATAAGATTTTATATATATATATGTTAATTCAAATGATCAACACGGTCACCTTTTAGCCCTGGCTTCTCCAGTTTCCTCCCACAGTCCAAAAATATGGATTCAAGGTAAATTGGCTGCTCTAAATTACCCCATAAAAATTGTTCCTATATAGTGTGTGCTTGTCTGTGAGTGAATATGTGACCAGCGATGGCACTTTGTCCTTGGTGAATCTGCCCGAAATGTGGAGAATGGATGGGGAACCCCACACATGACCCTAGTAGAGGATTTAGTAGTCAAGATAACTGGATGAGATGAGATGTTAATTCAAACTGTAATATAGATTATCTCAAATTATCTCAAAATTTGCATTTTGTAATGCTAAATTCAAACTTGTATGAAATATAAAACTTGTATTTCCTCAGTAAACCACCAATTATTCAGTATATTTAGGGGCACTATAGGGGCTCATTTAATCCAAGTCAAACCAACTAAAATGTCAGCCTTGCACTTTATTATCATAATTCATCTTTTCTCATCATTGCCTATCCAGAAGAAAATGTTTTGGGCCACCCAAGACAAGGCACCAGTCTATTACTGTGCACACGCTCACTATATAGGGGCAATTTGTCTAGAATTGTTTTGAAGCAATGTTTTTGGACTGTGAGTAAATAATTCAACATGCAAAAATTTAATTGATAGAAAATCACAAATAGTGCAATATTTTTCTCTCGGTTTTCTCTCAGATTTGTTAATTTAAAAATTAATTTGTACTTCCTTTTTACTTAAATTATTTTTTATATTCAGCATTTTTATCCTGTGAATATGTTTATATATCTTTCACTAGCTTTGATGCTGCTGTACCGATGCAAATTTTGCCTTGTGGAATGATAAAAGGTTATATTAATCCTGATTATTTGTACACATCATCCTTTCAATCTCAAAAGAGATCTATTAGTTTGAGAAGTCCTTTTCTATTGCCATCAAAGTTAATGATAAAAGTCGAGTCATATTTCTGGCATAAGTTTAAATATGCTGTAAATATGTTTATATATCTTTCACTAGCTTGGATGCTGCTATAACGATGCAAATTTTTCCTGTGTAATAATAAAAGGTTATCTTATCTCATCTTAACTGAAGTAAACCCATGAGATAACGGAGGAAACATGGAAACTCCAACCAGATCGAGATTCAAACCTGGATCCCCAGCATTAGGAGGTGTACATGCTAACTAGATGAGAGTTAAATCTTGATATAAAAAAGACCAGAATGGCTTTATATTGATGGACTAATACCATGTTACAATTATTAATGCTATGCTTTTATTATAGGACTTAGTATATACACATCTTTAAAGCAAATAACTGAATTCTATGTTATACTTCATGCACTTTTCTCGCACAATAAACTGTAGATTTGTAAAGAAAAAAAAAGTATTGCAAGATTAGAATCAGCAGTGCTCAGGTAGAAACCTTTAAGCATATCATATTGTGATATATGTGACATCACTGCCTTTAATCATTATCCTTTTCTGATAAACGTGTAACTGTTTGCCTGTGGAAGGGCAGTGCCATCATTATGCAATGATTATTGTATTATCTAAATTGTCTTTTCAACTTGTAATCTAGACAATTATGAATTATAATGACTTCGTCCTGTCGTTGCATTCGTCTTGCGCTCATGTTTCACCCCACTCCCTAAGACATCTTCAATGCGGCTTTACCCATATTTCCTTTGACTTTAAACTTTCAAGATGAAAATGGGGGCATACTTGTTTGTGGAACCAATCCTTCAGCCCCCACCCCCTATCAAAAAATAACTACACATATACACCTCAAGGGTTTTACAAAGTCAAATATATATATACATATATTTTAAAAACTGTCATAAATTGAAAAGTCAAGACAGACAAAAGAACCAAAGGCTTGTGACATATCCTATAGTGTAAGTGACCAACATTATGCTACAGTAACTAAAAACAAAAATAATTAAAAAGCCATGTAGTGCAAAAGTTATTTTTTGTTTAACCATTTCCTGAACAAAGGTTATGTCATTGATTAATAATTCAAAGATGTCATGTGACATGATTTGTTATGACAATTCATGTGTTCTTGAGTCTATACTCACAACTGCTTAAAAACCTATAACCAAACATTAAACAGCCTTTAATTAATATAATCGATCTTTGATAAGTGGTCATTAAATTAATGATTTTAAAAGACTAATTTCAATCCTTTAATACTATGTAAGTAGAGACTGATATGAAAAATACATAAAACATATCAAAGTTTATATTTGTTTCAATAGTTTGGACACATCCCCTTTTTTCTCCACTTATTGTCCATGTTAGTAGTTTCACTTACTGTTAAGATGAACTTTGTAGTTCTACAATTCCACACTGTAATACATCTGTTTGTGGACTACAGTACAAACTGTGTTAGTGCCTTTTACCCTGTAGCTCTGTTGCTGCACAATATTGTTAGTCATTTTCTAATCCTTCTTCAGTGCTTACAAGATGCTGGTCCTTTGAGTTATTGGATTTTTTTGTAAGCGTGGTAGTTCTGTGGTTAGAGCTATCAATAGTTAGGACCTGCAAATTCCTTGACCCTCATTGCTCCAGGGTGTAGTATAGGGTGCTGATCCTCTACTCCGACTGTATCAAGATGGAAAATTTGTGAGTCACTTACACAAAAGCGTCTGCTAAATGTCATGACATAACTTATTTTGAGTCCACCTGCCAGGAGATTAATATTCCAGCTGTACTGCTGTGTCTGATCCACTTACAGTGTCACTGCAGTGCTGAGAATTATCCAACATTTGTAGTAGAGCATTGATTATTTAAGAAGAAAATTAAAGGGAACTAACAAAGTATGCAGATAAACAGATGGACTACAATCTATAATGGTAGCACCATAATTTGTACATAATTTCCAATGGTCTGTCCGCTTCCTTTCATAGGGTTTCCCCAGGTTACGCAGCTTCCACACATGTATTTTGTTATTGCAGATTTAACCAATCACATTTCGTCATCATTTGTTACCAGGGTCAAATGATCTGCCCGAGGCCTTCACTATCAGTTTTGTGGCATGGTATCATAAAACAAGTGTAGATTAAACTGTTGCTCCAACCAATCAGATTTTTAGTTGGCGACACCAAGGCTCTCTAGCAGGCATATGTTAAGTCAGCTAATTCATGGCCTTTGATTGGACAGTCAGTGTAATTCTCTGTTGAGCATTGACATTTTCATCAAATTAAATCTTATGGCCGAAATCGACTCAACAAAAGCAATAGAAAAACAATAGAAAAACACTTCTTAATGGAACTTCTTTTTTTATTGACAGGTGGATTGATTCAGATGGTGCAGTACTGAAGGTTTGTGGTACTGGTAGAACTACAAAGTTAGTCTATACGATAAGTGGAACTGATAAGATGGTGGTGCACATTCATTTATTTATTATCTTCTGCTTAATCCTCTACTTTCCATGCCCATCCAGGGGAGAACGTTTTAGATTCTGAAACCCAGGAAAGGCTGCCAATCTATTGCTGGTCACGCACTCGCTCACACAGACATGCAGGCTAAAACACACAGACTATATAGGGCAATTAGAGCAGTCAGTGTAGCTTGAATCCATGGTTTGGGACTGTGGAAGGAAACTGAAGAAGCCTGAGAAAACCCACGCAGACACAGAAAAAACATGCAAACTCCACCCAGATTGGGATTCAAACTGGGAATCCTCAGTGCTGAGAGGTAAAAATGCTAACCACTAAGCCACCTTGCCGCCCGGTGTTGCAACAATGGTGTGTTTAAATAAAAAAAATCAGGAAAGAGTCTTTTAAAGTACAACAGATACATTTTAATTTTTATCTTTTTATTTTTTTTAGATTTTTTATTTAAGTCCTTATCATACCTTATCGTTTTTAAATAGAAGTCCTCTGTGTACATTTTAAAGAACACTCTGTTTTGTTAAAAGACTCTTTAAGATCCTTATCCTAGATGAGATAAATTAGCTTGGTCCTGTAATATTGTCATTATATGTCACATTTATTCAGTCTACTTCAAACGACCTGCTTAATTTTAGTTTTCAAAAAGGGATTTATTAAATACCTTCAGAAATAATCTGCAGTGTTTAATATGTTCCATGCACACTTTGCAATCAATAGATGTTTGTATGTAAGTATTTTGCTGGCAGAATGTTGATTCAAGGTATGTGTTCAAAAGTTATGTTGATTTTGTACCGTCTGTTTAAATAGAGGAAACCTATGTTGTTATATGCAAAAGTCACATTCACTGTCTAAAAACATGGCTGCAGGTAAATTGGCTGCACAGAATGGTCCCTTATGTTAACGCATGTTTGTGAGAGACTGGAAGAGGGTCCAGAGTGCTTTTTCACATTTCACCCTATGAGCCTGATCAGGATATGCTTCTCAGAAAATCAATTAATGATAGTAAAATGTAGTTGGGTCACTTATTTAAGTGGTTATAATAGTTTTAGTTGTAAGGGCAGTCGTAGGCTTGTGATTAAGAAACCAGCCTTGCCACATGAAGGTAATCGGTTTGATTCCCATTCCCATCAAGCATCTCTCTTCATTGGCTTCCTGTAGCTGCTCGCATTCAGTACAAGGTACTGACTCTGGCCTACAGGACAGTCGCTGGATCTGC
>JAOUQT010307060.1:3944-15391 GCA_025769995.1 Xyliphius kryptos | reverse complement strand
TACATCATCCAAATGAGGATGGGTTCCCTTATGAGTCTGGTTCCTCTGAAGGTTTCTTCCTTGCTTATTCAGGGAGTTTTTCCTTGCCACCGTTACTCATCTGGGATAAAAACGTTTTTTGTAAAGCTGCTCTGGGACAATGCTTATTGTTAAAAGAGCTTTATCAATAAAATTGAATTGAATTGGAGAATTTGCTTACCCCGCCCTCATTTTATGTGGCTACAATCCATTCGTTCACAAATTTTTGTAAAAGCAGTCCATGCCTTGGTGTTTGATTTTATATACTTGTGGCCATAGAAGTTATTGGAACAACTGGATTCAATGATTTGTATGGATGAGTAAAAACCTTTGTCAATATAGTGTAGGTATTTTACGGTCTGTCAATCCGTAATAAGGAGGTCACAAGAACAAAGATAAAAGAAAAAAAGAAAAAATACACCAGAGCTAAAACACTCACTTTAGATCCACGACGCTTATCCAGTTTAAGATCTAGAGCAATCGATCGTTTATCAGCTCTCTCCTGTTCCATGTCTTTGTCGCGTGATTTTTGGGACCGGTATTTTAATTCAAGAGAGGGATCCATTTCTGTCAGATAGAGAAACAATAACTTTTTAATGAATGTTGCATTGTGTGTGCAGTCAAATAATTAATTTTATTTATGGCTGCACTATAATTCAGAACCGTCATTGCTTTTCTAATACAATAGATTACTTCTTTTAATTTTAATTATTTTGCTATTCATTACCATTATTCAGATATTTTCATTGATAAACCAGGACTATACTTACACATTTTACACGTTAACACTTGAAGCCTGTTTATTATATTGCAGTGATATACAAAATTATTCATGTATCCAACAGTGTACTTATAATTACTGTACAAGGGAATTAGGTTAATTGGCCTGGGATATTAGTTTCAACACACAATGAAGGTAATGATAACCGAGTATGCGCTACTTACCCTGACACTGCTGGCAATACCACTCTCTAATACCCTTGGCCATTTTTTCAGTCACATTTATACAGTGCCCATGGAACCATTCGTTGCAGTTATCACATCCACTATGGACAGAAGACTGAGTTAACTAATGCACATAACATAATACACATGGATACAGGGCACAAGGTAAACTGCGCATTGAGCTCACATCATAAAACAGTTGATGTCTGGTTTCCGACAGATGCAATAAAGTTGTCTCTCCTCTTCCATTCTGCGGTTGTCCACTGCTACCACTGGGCCCATTTGTAACACTTCAGTATCCTTGGGAAGGAAAAGAAGACATCTAAGAATTAGCGAATTATTCCCAAAAAAAGGTTTTTCTTTCTTTTATATACACATACATACAAAAATATATTTTTTTTGATTAACAGCAGCCTTTGTAACATCTTGAGAATAAAAAGAAGCGTCACTGCTGCTTATCCCCAAACCAGTGGGCTGAATGAGAAAACACCGACTTTCTGGCACAGAACTAAACAAAAACACATTTAACGTTACATTATTATTTTAGAGAAATAAATGTATGTCTTTAAACATGGTGTTTATTATTATACAGTACATACAGTTGATAATGTATTGTGCATATTCTAATATGTATTGTGCAGTACAAAGATAAAGCAAATTTACAGCACATACAATTAATTTGATGTGTTTGCGTTTTGTATCAGTGCTCTAACAAAATTAGTCAATGAAAAGCAAAATGACAGGGGTGTCTTCTTGAATGCTACTAATGTCGTCACAGGTCATGTACTGGGCTGTATTCTCACCCTCCATTCACTTTTTAAATCACTCTTCAAAAAAAAAAAAAAAAAAAATCACCCCATTCATTTTATATGGCTCCATTCTAGTGACACATGAAGCAGTATATTTGTTACCATTTGTTTCTATGTGATTGGCTGTTAAATTTGTGTGTGTCTAAAAAAAATAAATGTATCCTAATTTTTCTTTATCAATTTACTAAATTTGTATTGTTTTTATATTTCAGCTTTCTACAATAATTCTTCCAATGGAGCAAACTTGTGTTGTGTTGTGTTAAATAACTTAATGGAGAAAGCAAAAAACGCTGCTGAATACAAGTTTTAAATAAAACAGAAGTAGGCATATGAAAAACAAGTACTAAAGAAGTATCAAAATATAGTTTAACAGCTTCTCTTTAACATGAGAAAGTGGGGACAGAAGGGAGGAAGATTGGAGCCTAACTTTTCTGGAACCCATGCCATTCAGTTGTGATTTGATAGGTAAAATAGCCTATCGAGATAATCCAGCCCTGTATTTATTAATAACGATTACTTTATTACAATATAAAGCAATGCTGCCTCTATTCTTGGGGTGCATTTGGAGTAAGCGGTGTAATAAAATAACATGATTCTTTAGTAAAAGCATGATGTGACAGGTAAAATAGTCTATCGAGATAAACTACCCCTGTTTTTATTACTTTATTATAATATTTATTATATGACATTGCATTATAAAAACACCGTCCCAGTAGACTTATTTATTTTGTATTCAAAAAGCGTGCAATATCCCACACTCACATTTTTCTATAGAATAACACAAATCGATACACTCTGCTATCGATTTGCGCGACTGTAGCATATCTCGATGAAGCAGCTCAACGCGTCATAACACCGGTCGCAATGCTGGTTCCGCAACCACAAGCCTACAACTTGCTACACGCATGTAGCGCTATTAAATAACGGTGTTTGTATTATATAACAAAGGCACATACAAACAAAGCAATCTCTATAAATTCATATATTGTATATTTAATTCTAAACCTATAACGCTGAGTCTAATTCAGCTATTCAGTCTCGGGTGCGCTGTTCATTGGTCCTGTCCGCGCGGCGCTATCCAGTTAGTTGACATGTAATTGGTCCGCACTGCAAGGTGTCGATTTCTACCGATTTTTGAGGTTCCCATAGCATGCCTGCACAAAAAAACTACCAAAATACCTTACGTCAGAAATTCATCCGGTCGCCTGACTGACTGCTCAATCGGAGCTCGCTCATGCAGTTTAACTGGACTTCGCTGACTGACTGCTCAATCGGAGCTCGCTCATGCAGTTTAACTGGACTTCGCTTCCATACTCAAACACTCCGAACGCCAGCCGATCAACATACAATTCTGACCTATCTTGAAATTCAGTCTTCTACGATCGAAGAGTGCGTAAACCGGCTAAACTCGTGTATATTTCCGGCTTTAAACTGGAACACCAAACGTCGTACTAGGCTGAGGGAGATTTGCTAGCATAAATCCACAGAACACTATTTGTGCCCATAGTTTACTTGGTGTGACGACATGAGTCAAAATGTATTGTTATATGGCGGATCGCGGTTGAGCAATCAGTACACAGTACATAATTCCCGGCTACAAGGCGGTTATGCTAAATTATTAAATGCTGCGTATATAATTAGATGAAATATCAGCGTCAAAATAGTAAAGATAGCCGACAGTCAAATTGACAACACGGTATGGTTATACAATGCAGTAACTCAAAACTATAGACCAATTTACACTGAAGATTATAGTCTTGTAGACATCTGCAGTTAACTTACCATCAGTGCTAATTGCTTGCGGATTTAAGTCTTAACACCAGAACAACAAATAAACATTCTTCCTCATCTTCTTCGTCGTGTTCTTCTACTACCATTCTGGCGGCTAACAGACCGAAGTATGGTGCATTATCGCCACCTACAGAGTGGGAGTGTTAAGAAACATTTTAAGAATGTATCCTAAATTCTTATATTACCTAAAAGTAATAAAAATGAAGCAGAAATATACGTGATAGAAATATCATTTACAAAATAAATGTAAATTGCTAAACCCTTGAATGGCAAAATGCTGCTTTATAGAGACTCACCCTGCACCATCTCAATCATGCTCGGGCTAGTTTGACTTACTTAAATAACTGCACTGTTATCTGTTATGATATTTAAGAGTTAAAAGACATCATGTACAAATAAAAAAAACTCTTCATGATTTTTCTGTAAAGCTAATAAAATCTTATACTTTTAACTATAACCATTTAAATATTGTTTTGTAGATATACCTGTACCATATTCTGCTCTAAAAACAACGACCTGCATATCTACACTGACCAAATCCGAGAGGCCAAAAGAAGTCATATGTCTCACTTTTAACGAGAATAAAATATGAGGTTTGTAAATCGTTGAACTTATGTTTTGAAACAGAATGTAGCCTTTTTATTAGAAATATCTAAAATCAAGGGTACACATGTTAGAGGTTAGAAGCTTAGAAGCTTCTGTATTGTGCAACTTATAAATTATATTAATAAAAAAATAATATAAGAGGTGTGACACATTTTATAATAAATAGGTAAAAAGTATTAAAGGATTAATAAGTAAAAAGGATTTAAACCTCTACTCTTTTTTTCTCTCTCAGAAAGACGTACATGCATACAGGTATTCATTTCTTTAGTGATAAACCGCACATTTATTACCTGCCATGTTCCAAGCACTGTCACATATCCTTCAGGAAAGGCATATCTAGTTCAATTCAAAGATCCTTTGACCGCTTGCTTTATTAAAACGTGAGACGTGTACAGGGTATATTACTCATTTGTGAAACTGAAAATTGGATATAATTCCATCATGCTGTTTAATATTTTACACAATAGATACATTGCATTAGATACAGATAGTGCGAACAAGGACCTCAGATGATTTTGTTTAAGGAATTGATGTTGAAGTTAACATATTCATTATAACATGTTATTGTTAATGGAATGCTTAGGTGGACCCATTTGCATGAGATGAAGAACTTAACTTGCTGCTAATAATAAGCATAAGCAGGTAAAGAAAACAAATAAATTATTGTTATAATAATCATTATTTATTAAAAATAAATAATGAAAGCCTATACCCCTGGCTGCATTCATACCTGTCCCAGCAGCTGCAATAACCTACACATATTATCTGTATAATATTCAGTGAAAAGTGGGAAAGGGTAGGTACAGTAAAAAAGTAAACAAGAAGAAGGTATGCTCCCACGAATGAGGTTTGGACACACCAGGCTAAACATTGCATTATTATTAAGAAACATGAGAATGGCAAGTGTGAGCACTGTAATTCTTTACTGTACCGAAAAAGACTCAATCAATCAATAACTTCAAGGAAATAATCTTGAAATAAATGTTGAATGTTCAGGACATCCTAAAAAAGAAGATAAGTGGACATTTGTTTTTATTCATTCATTCGTTGTTCATTCAATTTCTTCTGCTTAATCCACACAGTGTTGCGGGTGATCTGGCAAATCTGGGATCAAGAGCAGGAACAACCCAAAACAACAGTACTCCATCTTAAGGCACACACATACACACACTAAAGACCACTTTAGAGACAGCAATTATCCTGACACACGTCTTTGGAAACTGGAGCATTTGAAAAAACCCGTGCGAACACGGGGAGAAGATACAGACTCCACACAGAAATTTCTAGACTGGAGATTGAACCCCGGTCCTTCTTGCTGTGAGGCAGCGGCTTTACCCACTGCGCCATCATGACCCGTTTTCATTCAGTTCAATTTTATTTCTATTGCCGTTTTTACAATGCAGCATTGTCGTAATGCAACTTTAAAGAAAATAAACATATAATCTTTCATTCATGCATTCATTAATATTCTGCACTGGCTTAAACTTAGTTCTGGGGTCACAGGAAAGCTGGTGCCCACCCTGCAACTCTGGGCATGAGGGCTGGAACAACCGTAGACAAGGCGCCAGTCCATCATAGGGCATGCACACACACACCAATGAGCAATTTAGAGACAACAATTAACCTATCATGCATGTCTTTAGAACTCCACACCGAAATTTCACTGAGTTGCCCCATCCGAGGCTTGATCTCAGGATCTTCTTGCTGTGAGGCCACAGCATTATCCACTCCAGAGGATGTAATCATGACGTTAATATAAGTTTTTATATGGGAATTTAATATTTTTTGTTTCTTTTTTGTTTATATAGATATATAGTTTAGAGATTTGCAAAATTCTGGTACTAAATTAAAGTTCAGGAGGATCTCCTAGTATTATACCACTTTATTCTTGTAATATTTCTACTTTAATCTAATAGTATTATACCAGCTATTAGAGAGCACAAGCCAGTGTATTTCTAGTGCCGGTCCAAAGCCCGAGTAAACGGTGAGGGTTTGCGTCAGGAAGGGCATCCGGTGTGAAACATTTGCCAAATCAGTGATTCGAGTTTTTCCGTGATGATTGACTCGCTGTGGCGACCCTGATGAAGAGAGAGGCAAATAAGAAGAAGAATCTAATAGTATTATACGACTTTATTCCCGTAATATTATGACTTATTATACGACTTAATATTACGAGTTATTTCTCAGTTAAGTGTATTTTTTTAAGTTTGGCCCTAAAACCAAGTCGTAAGAGGCTCCTTCGTGACCGAACGAAGTAAAAAAATATCTTGCTCTATACTCCAGCCCAGGTGGGGGCGGTAATGCACTAAAACCAAGGCGGCCAACCGCCATAGGACTAGAAGAAGAAGAACTAATGTTTCTTTAGTTCTATGTTAATAGAATAATGCTCTGCGTTATTACACTATCTGTGAGTTCTTTGCATTTTATGGCTGATTTGTGTTCGTTTGAATTATATATTGTGTTGCAGCATCAGTCAACGAAAGAGGGTTGAAAAAGAAAATAAGAGCAGGAGTTTAAACATTCCTTTTCCGTTACTGGATGTATTCCTGAAACGTGGGAATTGTTATATAATGTAATCTGATTTTTATTTTACATTTGTTATTCGGATTTATGGTGAGACTGTAATATTAGCACATTAGCATTTCCGATGACTTTTTATTTTGCTTGTGCATTAAATGTCTCAAGGCTACGTTTGGAATATTAGCTAGCTTATGATAACACGACCATCAATAAGCTGTGCACAGGAGCGTTGTACAATGAGCATCACTTTTATGTTCTTTAATAAAATGGTCACTAGTAACCTGTAAAGTGATATCACATCTAGTGATGGTGGAAAAAAAGCCGAATGGTATCTACGGTGTAAACTGAATAGCCAATCGAATTACCCAGTTATCGCTATGCTTTACGCTATCACTCAACATATCTATGGTTAACACCAGGAGCAGACAAATATCCATTCTATGTCCATTCTAACAAACACTCTCTGTTACGAATGTACGTAACGTGGTTGGCTTTACCAGTTGCGAACATTCGTAAAGTGAGTTATTTGTACTTGTGAAGACTTTGCGGATAGAATTGCTTATCAGTGATGGCGAGAGTAAGAGAGGACGACAAGCTGTTATTCAGCAGTACTGAGACTGGAGGCATTACTGAAAACCGTGATCTACAAGCTGACAGTGGAAGTGAGCCTGTAAAGAGCTTGGATGATCATCCAGTTGATTGGTTTGAGCCGTTGGAAGAGGACTGGGAAAACGAAGTCAGTGCACAGAGCTGTATAGATGGAGTCAGGGATGCTGAAATGGACAGTCTGGCTGGAGAGAGTGAGAGAAGCGGCAGTGTAGCTGGGAGTGAGAGAAACTACAGAGGAAGAAGTGGAGGTTCTGTTTCTGATCTAGGGTATGTCAACCTAAGTTTTCTATTTAATAACTCTGTATATAAAGAGAAACTGTTGTTCTATTGCTGCTGCATTAGCAAATAAATATATAGTGCTATTTTTAAGGAAAAGAAGAAGAAGCAGGCAGCTTGGCTCCAATGATTCCTGGGAGGATTGGCCTGCTCTGGGAACGTGCTGGAAACGCAAAGTGGTCCTGCGCCAGTCTGGTATGAGTGTTGGTCAGAGAGACGTCTACTACTTAAGGTATGCTGGACAGATTTCGTTGGCTGTAAAATTCACTTGTTCAGTATTATTTTCATTTATAAATTTGTGATTTGCTGTTCATAAGTAATATATGTTTGAAGCCCTGAAGGTAAAAGAGTAAGAAGTAAGATTGAACTCCTCAGACTCATTGGGGATACTGTGGACCTCACCAACTTTAACTTTAAATCAGGGATGTTTCTTGAATTTCCAAAAAAAGGGATAAAGGTAAGGGTAATCTGAAGATATCCTTTAATTTTGTATATACTGTGTGTGTGTGTGTAAAAGCGCTGGTTATAAAATTAGAATATCATAAAAAATATATATTTTTTATGTATTTCAGTAGTTCCAAATTAGTATATTATTCACATTTGTTACACACAGACTGATATATTTCTAGTGATTATTTCTTTTTATTTGATGATTTATAACTGACAGCTGGGCAGCATGGTGGCACAGTGGATAGTGCTGTGGCCTCACAGCAAGAGGACCCGGGTTTGGTCCCCGGGTGGGGCAACCTGGGAATTTCTGTTTGGAGTTTGCATGTTCTCCGGTTTCCTCCCACAGTCCAAAGACATGCATGCTAGGTAAATTGGAAATGCTAGATTGTCACTAACTTTGTGTATTGATATGTGACTTTGTGTATGATATGAGACTGTGTACGAGTATTGTGTTCCTGTCATTAGAATAGCCACGGTGCTGAGGATGACATTAAACAATAAATAAATAAATATAACTGACAACAAAAAAAATCCCAAATTCAGTATCTCAGAAAATGAGAATATTGTGAAAAGGTTCAATATTAAATACACTTGGTGCCACACTCATCATCTATTTAACTCAAAACACCTGCAACAACCTATAAATCGTCCTGCAATCAAGTTCTGTTCCACAATCATAGGGAAGACTGCTGACTTGACAGTTGTCCAAAAGATGACCTCTAACACCTTGCACAAGCGGGGCAAGATACAAAAGGTCATTACCGAAGAGGCTGGCAGTTCACAGAGCTCTGTGTCTAAGAACCTTAATACAGAGGCAAAGGGAAGGTAAAGATGTAATAGGAAAAAGTGTACAAGAATTAGGGATAACAGCACCTCGGAGGGAAACAAAACTCGTTAAAAAATGTGAAGGACCGTCACAAAGAATGGACTGTGTCAGTGATGTTTTGGGGAGCCATGTGATCTGCTAGTGTGGATCAACTGTGTTTTCTGAGGTCCAAGGTCACCGCAGCCATCTACCAGGAAGTTTTAGCATGCTTCCTGCTACTGGCCACCTTTTGGGAGACGCTGATTGCATTTTCCAATAGAACTTGGCACCTGCACACAGTGCCAAAAATACAATACTCACCTGACTTTAGCAATATAGAAAATCAGAAGTTTCAGTGCAAGGAGCAAGATACAAAGACATTTCAAATAATTTCATGTTCCCAATTTTGTGAAAACATTTTTAAGCTGGCCCTTCCTTCCTCGAACATGAAGGTGCCCAAAGCATCCATCCAGTGCACAAAGCAAGGTCCATAAAGACATGGATGACAGAGTCTGGTGTGGATGAACTTAACTAACCTAGCGGAGACTGAGAGACGGGCCTTCTCGACCAAAATCAGTGTTACCTCACAAATGCCCTTCTGGAAAATGGTCAAAAATACACACGCTCCTTAACCATGTGGTCAACCTTCCCAAAAGAGTTAAAGCTGTTCTAGCTGCAATGAGTGGACCAATGTCATATTGAACCCTATGGATTAGGAATAGGATGTCAAATGGTTGATTCTGTGATTGTGAGCTGGCCCGTCCTGCTACACCACGGCATCTCCAAAATATCTAATATTTAGTTGACTGGCTTGATTTTTTTTTTTCTTCTCAGTCTCAGTGGGTCTCGGTTTATATGACTTCAAGTAGCATTTCAAAATATCACAAAATCTAAGAACGTCATTGATTTCTAGTAATCTGTAGAATACATTATAAGACATGTGACCTTTAGTTTGGGATCCACTGTATTAGGGGAGTAGTAATAGGGTAGTAATAATAGAACAGTTAATATTTGTATAGTATATTAACATTTCTAATGCATTATAGTAATATAATAACACTTAGATTTTAATTTGGAATTAATTATCTTTTTTTATATTTACTTTGTAGAAGAGAAAAATGGACCACTATTCCCCAGCTGACTATGGTTTCTCCTCAGAGTCCAATTTTCACAATGAGACAGCAGAGGCGTGGGACAGGACCTATTGTCCAGAGACCCTATGTAGCCTCAGTCAGCAGAGCCCATCCTCAAACCACAAGGTTTGAAGTGTTCTGAATCCTTTTACATCTATTGAGAACCTCAGTCAGGTGACCAAGTCCAGCCAAAATCCCCCATAAAGCAACATTTCCTTTTTAAATCAAACTTTCTTTTACAGGTTTCAAAAATGCCAACTATCCTGACGGATGGACCTATCAGTAATCCATCTAAAGCCTTTTTGGGGTATGATTTCTTCCAGTCATACACATACTTATTTGTTTATGTTGACTGAAATTATTCGGGATTGGAAGAATAAGATCCGTTATTTTATCCATGACATAAAGGAATTGATATTGGATTCACTATTATCAGAAATGACTGCATGGTAGCGCAGTGGATAGTGCTGTGGCTTCACAGCAAGTAGATCCCGCGTTCGAGCCCCCTGAGGGACAATTTGGGGAAATTTCTGTGTGGAGTTTTCCCTGTGTTTGCGTGGGTTTTCTCCAGGTACTCCAGTTTCCACCCGCATTCCAAAGACATGCATGATGGGTTGTTTGGTGCCCATTTAATGTTATTGTGTGTGTGCACGCCCTATGATGTTTTGGTGCTCTGTCCAGGGTTGTTCCTGCCAGGAACAAGTTGCCAGGTGGGCACCATGTTTCCCGTGACCCTAAAAATAGGATTAAGTGTGTATAGAAAATAAATGAAGGAATATTATCTGAAACATTATATAAATTATATGCATGAAAAAATTGTTCTTCTGCTTCTAAAATTGATTCTCTTTGTCATAATTATTTGAAAATTAAGAGTCTGGTTTATCAGTTAGAGGCTACTCAATCGATTTGTATCACAGGGTATTCATTGGATAATGTTACATTTACACGTATTTATCCATTATACTGTAATTTTTTAATATATATGTGTGTGTGCTTCTTAATAAATTAGAATAACATCGCAACAATAATAGCAATATGATTATGGCTTGCAGCCAATGAAAACCAAAATCATTATCTAAAAAAAATTTGCATATTAAGACCAACTGAAAAAAAATAATTTTAATGGCCTACTGAAAAGTATGTACAGTAAATTCCCTCAATACTTGGTCTGGGCTCTTTTTGCATAAATTATTAAATCAATGCAACATGGCCGCAATTATCCAGTGAAACTGCTAAGGTGTTATGAAAGCCTAGGTTGCTTTAATAGCAGCCTTTAGCTCATCTTCCTCTTGACAATACCCCATAGATTCTCTATAGGGTTTAGGTCTGGCCAGTTTCATGGTAGATGGCTTCACTGACTTTGGTCTAGATATAACATAATGGACCTACATCAGTAGATAACATGGCTCCCCAAACCATCACTAGACCTCAAGCAGCATGCATAAGGGAGTATTTAAAATTTTTAGAAAGCCTTTACAGGTGTTT
>JAOUQT010307042.1:0-15392 GCA_025769995.1 Xyliphius kryptos | reverse complement strand
CATAGCCTAAGCCAGAATGGAAGGGGTCAAAACAAAAGGAATACATTTGAAAAGAAGACTATAAGAAAACAAGGAGGCACACTATGGACAAAAATATTGAGACACCTCCACATTACATTTACAGAATCTTTAATAAGTATCTGTGAGATTTTTTTTCAAGAGGAGAATAAGTAATATTAGATGTTAATGTCAAATA
The DNA here is from genome assembly GCA_025769995.1 of Xyliphius kryptos. Classification (NCBI taxonomy): domain Eukaryota; kingdom Metazoa; phylum Chordata; class Actinopteri; order Siluriformes; family Aspredinidae; genus Xyliphius; species Xyliphius kryptos. The sequence goes on along the minus strand of JAOUQT010307042.1, from coordinate 15,196 downwards.
AGAGAACCTGGCCAACAATCTTTGTTTTTGGGTGCACAGTCATGGAAAGACATCCCCCCCCTATATTGTCTATATACTGTACACAAATATCAGTATAGACTTTAACACTGTACAGCACATAACATTTTCATGTTAATTGTCCTGCACTAATCATGCAGTGAGACATCCTGGACTGGTCAACCCTTCTTCGCCCCTCTATCACAGGACAGACATGCCGGCAAATACTTTCGAGAGTCTATTTATGTCTTCATATATCCACATACACAGTAAGGGTTGATACCCGGGGTACATATACCCAGATGATGTGTTAACACAAAAATGCACTGGGGAGAGAGAAAAAAGTAAAACATTTAAATATGAGGTTCTTAAAGGGCAGTGATCACGGAGACAAGAACAATCTGACCTTTTCCCAGACATTGAACAGAACCAAGAGCCTAATTACACGCCCTAATATAGACAGAGTAGAGATGTAATCACACCACCATCCCTGTGTACAAACCAGACCCTACACAACAGAACCATAGGGATTATCTCCTCCGGGTTGTAGGTTTGGTCTTCATCACATTAAATGCAACTGGATTGTGATTATTATATTGCCACTTTGCCATCAGATCTATAGGAATGTGTAAATAATTGGGCAGCACCATCCACTGTCCTGCTGCTTCTGCCTGTTTAATGCTGCAGTTTACCATGAACAACTTATTTACCTGATAGAAAAAGAGTCAATGGATTCAGTATTAGGAACAATTTAGTATTTTCCTATTTTTTTAGTATTCACCTGGCAGCATGTGGGGTTGTGGGTGGAACATGGTGTCAACAACGCAGTCTCAGTGGGGACTTTTGTCCACCCCACATGGGAATCCAATCCCAATCCAAGCCCTTAACGCAGCAAAACATTTTACTAATGTACAGAAATTTTGTAATAAAAAGAAATGAAACTTGGATTTTACGAGAGGTACATGTACAGTATCAGATCAACTGATCTTTTACCTGAATAACTCTGATTACACCATTTGGAGCTGCAAAACAGCAATTAATATGAAAGGAGCCCAATTCGCTTGTATGTGTGTGATGGTTGGGTGTGCACATACTTTTGGCTACATTCAGCATGTTATTTGGATGTTTTGATCTGAAGTAACTTGTATTTGTTTATGTAAATGTCCAGACCCAATTTACAGCAGGACCTCAGGTCTGCAGTCCTGTGTGTTAACAGATGAAGAGAACGTAGAATCCAGCAGATCCAGTCCTCATTAGGCTGCACGAAGCAAAGACCAACTCAGCTCCTGTTTTCACTCTAAATGGAATGGTATTCAGTGTTTGTAACTGAACTTTATACCAGAACATTCTGGAAGCCAAACAAAACAGTTGGGACCACAGATGCTCCACCAGTTTCCCTCCTTAACCAGCTACATTGCCATTTATGTCACCATGGGGGCAGAAACGACTGGAGGAACAATGAACAGGATAAGCATAAGAAGACCTCAGTGAAAATCAATCATACATTCATAATTATGTTGTTATGATTGGTCATGTCTCTGCTATGGATCACAGACGTTACAACAGAATTTTATTAAAATAAAAAAACAGGTTGGACACTCATCTCTTATTTGTTGTCATAATAAATACATAAATTATTTATAATTCAGGAATTTATTTATATTTTGCAAAAATTTATGTAATTTAAAAAATTCAATAATATTTCTTTAGCAGATCCACATTAGCAGAGTGGATTAACGCAACGTTACCATCAGAACGTGGACATTAATTCCAGTAGAATCCATTAAATCTGCTGTTCTTAAACAGATGGGTTACAGGGCGCCACCTACTGAATCGTAATATGAACTGTACTGTCAGATTAAATTTACACAATTAGGCTATATACTGTATATTATACTGGGAATTTAAATGCGCCAAAGGAGATATTTCATATATATATATATATAACGTCACTTGCAAATTTTTTGAAAGAAAAAGTCATGCAATTTTCACAAACTATTTTGTCTATTTCACAATTAATTTAATGTATCAGATGATTTAAAGAAAAAAAAATGTGTTAACCTCCTAGGACCTGGCGTCCACATGCGTGGACAAAAACGCATGTTATGCCAAAAGTTCGGGTCTTAGGAGGTTAAAGCCTATTTTTGACTAAAGGTTTATTTGCATATAGTCCTTTTATCAGCTATTCTCAGTCCTCTGCCTAAATTTCCTGGTTTGGCCACAGATCCAAGTTAAGGATGTTATTGTGCTAATTGGTTGTTGGTAAAAATGTTATACTAATAACTGAGCATAAAAGGAAGCACAACATTGTAGGTTAGTTTAGTATCTGAAACTTCAGCAGTTGTTGGCTTTCTTAAAGGCTCAAAATTGCCAGAAAGAAACAACTTTCTTTAGAGACTAGTCAGTCCATTGTTGTGTTAAGAAAGGAAGGTTACTTAATGCGAGATATTGCCAAGGAGCTGAAAAAATCTTACCATGCTTTTACCTTCCTTCGGAAAGTGACACACACTGGCTCTAACAAGAACAGAAAAAGAAGTGGGAGGCTGACAACTGCACTAAATTGAACCAGTCAAACACCAGTGCCAGCATCAACGGTCAAGAGGCGACTTCAGGAAGCTGGACTTCATGGAAGAATTGTCACGAAAAAGCTGTACCTCACATTGGCCAATAAAAAGAAAAGACGAGTGTGAGGTATGGCTTTTTCGTGGCAATTCTGTCATGTTTTAAAAGTTAAATTCATGACAGCTGTAGTTGATGTAATACTAAAAATTATAACAATATCTTACAATTTTATGCTTCTTTAAAGTCACAACAGGGCCTTGCTCTGGGACCCACACTGGTAACTAAATAGAACTGGAATAGGAACAATGGGATTTACAAGTCAACAGCTACTGAACCTGGTATCTTTGGAAATGTTTTTTACAAATAAACGTGCTGGGTTTTTCTATATTGTAATTTATTAAAATTCAGCTGGTAATGTTTCAAATGTTTGTCACACCTGGGCACCACCACACAAAGGGTTTGACCGAAACGTTTCACAAGCGTTTCTCTGACACTCAGACTTTTGGTACCAAAGCACGTTTCAATTATTAAATCTGGTAATTTTAATACCGAAGTTGCATTTCTGATACTAAACCTGGTTTCTCTGCAACAGAATCTGGTATGTTTGGTACAGAATAATTCGCCTTTCCTTTGAACCTTAAAACTGAAATCTGGCATAATTACTGAAACATCAGCAACATGAGTGTTGTTTTGGAAACATCTACAGAAACTGGCAGCTTCCTCACTGAACGTTCATGTAAACTGGCACAAAGGGTGGAGGAGGTTCTTAGGATAGTATTTGTTTCTTTGGATTCGTAACCAATAACAGCACACTAATGCTAACAAGTAATGTTAAAAGCTCAGTTCAAACTCTATCACACACACCACACACAGAGAGACAGAGAGAGAGAAAGAGAGAGAGAGCTAAATGTCCACTATTAAAAACTTATAGTACTGATGTTACTGTGAGTGCTGTAACAAAGTTTTAGAAGGCTGAACTCAGTTCATTATGCCAACAGTGACGCACTTAAAACTGCTGACCGGAGGAAATGCAGCTTGTCAGCAAAAAAAATAAGGAAATAATAAAGATTACATTAAAGATATTAAATCCAGACCAACATAGGGCCTCGTGCGCAGATTTGATCGGTCTGATCTGAACAAGCTCTTGTTCAAGCTGCACGAACTGTCTTGATTCGACTCAATGGAAAGAGAAACATGAACCAGGTCAGATTTTAGACTAAACAATAACAAGGTCATGTTCAATAAAGACAAGACTGAACAGTCAACACATGAGTTTCTAAGGAAGTTCTACGAATCGTCATCACAGGAACTCAAAAGTGAGTCCGAGCTCAGAGACATGAGATGAATGGTGTCCACATAGATTAGCCTACGTTGCTTTATATAAATCTTAAAGGAGTTTTTATATCACGCCGATAGTCACCAAATGCTTTGAAAGACTGTTTATGTTCCACATCAAAGCCAACATCGACATCACTGTGGACCCACACAAATACGCATACGGGAAAAAACACCACCCTCACCCACCTGCAGCAGAAAGACTCGTGTCCGCATGCTCTTTGTGGACTTCACATCTGCTTTCAACACAATGATCCCTCAGACACTTTGCAATAAACCTTCACTTCTTGGACTGAGCTCCTCTCCTTGCAACTGGGTCCTGTACTTCCTGACCAACAGGCCGCAGTCTGTCCACAATACCTCCTCCTCCTCCACTATAACCCCCAGCATCGTTTCCCCTCAGGGCTGTGTGTTGAGCCCCCCGTTCACACTGCTGACATATGACTGCTCGTCTACCCATCCGAGCTGTCATATTGCAAAGTTTGCGGATGAAACAGCAGTGGTTGGATGCATCACTAACAATGAAACAACAAAGTCCATCTACAGACGGGAGGTGGAACATCTTGAGGTTTGGTGCAGTAAGAACAACCTCTGCATCAATGTAAACAAAACAAAGGAGATTATTGTGGACTTCAGAAGGGGCAGACATGCTCACCTCCCCCTACCCATTGGAGGATCTGCAGTGGAAGTAGTCTCCAGCTACAGGTACTTGGGTGTCCACCTGAGCGACAACCTCACCTGGAGCGACAAAACTTCCAGACTGGTCAGAAAGGCACATCAGCGGCTCTACTTCCTCAGACGGCTGAGGAGAGCCAGACTTGGGAGCCCAGTCCTCACCTCCTTTTACACATGTGTGTTGGAGAACGTGCTGTGCTCCTGCATCAAGGTGTGGAAGCTGCTCTGCTGCAGACAGAAAAGCTCTGCAGAGGGCAGTGAAGGCTGCACAGAGGACTGTTGGAGTCAGTCTCACCACCACAGACATCTACACCTCCAGATGCAGGTAAAGGGCCTCCTGCATCATGAAGGACCCCACTCACCCAGCACACTCACTTTTTTTCCCGTTCCCCTCAGACAGGAGGGGACTGGTTAACTGCAGAACAAGCAGACTGAAGAACAGCTTCACACCAGAAGCTGTGAGACTCAAACTCCTTATAACAAACAAATCACAGTCACACCACAACACTTTCCCCTCACTGGTCACCATAAAAACTTCTCATCTATCTATCTATCTCATACTTCACTCACATGTTAAAAGTTTACATATTGCCATAAAATCTGCTGTCTATGTTATAGTTCATTTCATTCTTTGTCATTCTATTTCATTCCATTTTTTGCTGCTAAATTTAAATGTTGTTTATATTCTTAGTTGGGTATATATGTATTGTATTGTATACAAGTTTACATGGTTACTCTGGGTCCGGGGGCCATAATTTCGTTTTTATAGCATGCCAAATGTAATGAAAATGACAATAAAGCCTCCTTGAATCCTTGAATTCTTGGAGGAATGTAAAGAAAAATAAGGGTAGCATCATGTGAGATTAGGATGCCTCACTCCTCACATTCCATGACCTCAGTCCCATAATTCCTCATAGTGTCTCGGTGATTCATGGGAAATAAACAAATCTGTGGCACTGCCTTCAGTCTCTCAACCATTTAGTCTGATTTAAATGATAATCTGACCGCAGATGATGTGCAAATATGAAATCATTCATCACTCAGACGTTCATTTACGAGAACCTCAGCTTACATCATCAGAATATCTTAGAGAATGTAATAAATAACTAACCATGTGCACTACACATGCACACTACATGTACCCTCACAAGCTCCCAACGAACTCTTGGGTTAATTACTAAAGTCTGTTGATGACAATCACCACAGGACTGATCCCAACACTGACAAATGGACCGGATAAGAGTTCACCAGTCACCAGTGTGAAGCTACCAATCTCAACAACAACCAAGCGTCAGGAAACACGATTTCACGGTCATGGCTGTGGCCATCAAAGGTGACATCCTGTAATTAATCACCATCCAGCACAGTTACCTGAGTGACTGAACAAATCCAGGAACCATGACAACATGCATGTAATGTATTTATAGAACGAGTGACCTTTCCTCTGCTGTTCAACAATAACTGCAGCCAGCATTCACACGTTCAACAGAGGAAACATTCCAGTACATTTTCTTGGGGCGAATCCTGATCCAAAAGCCCTGCCCAGGAAGAGGCCACAAAATCTTGAAGGTCTAAAACCAACAGGAACCATTTTATAGTCTTTCTCACACATGCACTGCAACTCAAACCTCACACTCTATAGACAAATGTATTAGTAATCTCTTAATCACTGATTAAATGTGGATTAGATCGAGCACCTGTGGGGATCTCATCCACATATGAGGGAACAGTTTGGGGAAGGTCCTTTTCTGTTTCAGCATGATTACATAAAGTGAGGTCCATAAAGATCTGGTTAGTGAGTTTGGTATAAAAGAACTTGAGTCTTGACCTCAACCACATCCTACGTCCTACGAACTACAACCGAGATTTTAAGATAGACTGGCTTTCTGCATTAAGGGGTTGTAAATCTGTTTGTTTTTTTCTCTTATTTTATATTTTCATTTCATTCAGTGCAAACATAAAAACCAGGAACACACTTGTTTAAAAGAATTCTTATAAAATACAAACCTTGAAAACAAAAGTTTTAAAACAACATTAAAACTTTGTGACATTTAAAGACCATTTAAAAACCACATGCGGACATGAGGATCTCCACTGCTGATTTGCGTTTTGGCTTTATTTAGTTATTTGGTACTTCGCTTTTTAATCGAAATTTAAATTATAAACAAACCATATATAGTTTCATTAACAACATACAATTTAATATATTCTGAAATAAACATATTAAAGACATGACAAACTATATAGAAGCAAAATAAAACCGTATCATTTAAAGCATTTACCTTTATATTAAGTATCAAAGTGTGTCATTTTTAATTACATTTAAATCATATTAAAGTACAGTATAAACATATCTATGAAGCAGCAGATAGTCGACACCTGGTCACCAAAGAGTTGCCAAGTTTGTGAACTAACTTTATAACCATTTTAATGCAGAAGTACTGTCTATTTATCTTAAATAGCTAAAGTGTTAAATCTGTATACAAATTTATTTAATTATTAATTGTAATGTTTTTATTCAGCGCTAAACTCTTTTATAATGATAAGAAGGAAGATGTAATACAGACGATGTATAATAAGAGTGGGTAATGTTCATGATTAACCAACCGCATGGTAAATGTATAATGAGCCAAGGAGTTTAATGTATACAGTGTACACTTACAATTATGTGGACTGAGTACTGTACCTGCTGATCAGTGCAGTCACCTGCTAATCAGAGCAATAGTCACTGTATCATTTGCACAAGAAACAATATGATACAGAATACTGTTTGTGCTGAATAAGGATTTATATAGATTATTCAGTATAATGCAAATCATAAGGTAAATAATAATAATAATAATAATAATCCGAGGAGTGTCTGTATTTAAAAATGTTCTCTAAAATAATATTACTTAAAAAACAAAAACAGTAAACCTGTTTTATCTACACTGTTCAAGTAGAACCTTTAACTTGCTCCTCTAAACTACACTGCAACAAAACATCCTATTAAAACGATATAATATTTCCAAAAATTGAGCTAATAAAATTTTAACAATTATATGAAAGCGAAGATAAATCAGGGTGTAAATCTCTTCAGAACCACAGAGAGAGTCACTCCATCCCTTTAAATTAAAACAACATGGAGACAAACCAGAGCCAGAAGTACAAATCTCAGTACTGGAGCAAAGGAGAGGAATAAACCAACAGCAGGACTGAAAAAGAAAAAAAAGATAAGGGACATCAGAGAAAAGATGTAAAAGACATTTTTTTCAAGTCATGCATGGTTTCCAGGTGGAGTAATTATTCTTTGGTTCTGATGATGAATTTAGTTATTTAACAGACGCTTTTATCCAAAGCGACTTACAAGTATCCAAACTTGGTTGGGGTCAGAACACAGGGTTGATACAGCACCCTGGAGCAATGGGGGTTGAGGGTCTTGCTCAGAGACCCACATTGGTAACTTCAGTGGGCCTGGGATTTGAACCCCCAACCCTCTGATTGACAGTCCAACATGTTCAAACATGTCACCAGTCAATCACAAAGAAAACATGGTGACAAACACATTAACATCTAAAGGCCATTTTGCACCATCAGGACATCTTTTAGTTACTGCTAGACATCAACACAGACAGATAAGAATATGTAAACATTCTCATGCAGCTGAATAATAGAACAAAGTGTGAATGATAAGAGTATGATCTGAATCAGTGTTGAAAGGGTGGCTAACATTGAATTAGAATGGTAGTGACTTTGAGCTTTCTAACCTCTGCAGTAGTTTAATGTACATGTTTGCAAGGCTGTAAAAGGCCCATAAAGAACTTCTGTATCTCTAAAAAGGATAATGGAAAAGAAAAAAAAATTCCTGCATACTTTTCCTAAAGTCTTTCCCCGAGAGAGTAATAAACAGTTACAGTTCTCAGGCTGAAAAAAACAGAACATGTTCTGCAAAGGAGTGCTATAATAAATATCAGATATTAGGAATATTAGAAATGGATAACATTAAATGAAACATATTAGTAATGAGTTAATAGTGTATAATGCCTTCAGATAATTAGCTGACTGAATACATTTGACACCCCATCATCAAAACTGAATGAACTTCACCATAAGGACCGAACATGCCTCTCTGAAAAAATCCAACCATCAATGGAACTTGAACTTGTCAGCAGAATTTATGAGTGTGGCTTCAGGAATAAAATAAAGAAGTACAAATTAGCATTTAATCTATAGTTTGTCAGCGCATTGTAAAATACTATCATGTCATGAACGTTGAGGGCTCATGCACCTAGTCCATCATAAGTTTGAGTCCTTAAACAAGGACGAGGGCGTGATATTTGATTGGTTATAGTGTGCAGTTATCAATCTGAAGCTTGGCAGCTTAAACCCCCTGTCAACCAAAGCTGTCGATATGGGCCCGAGAAATTCCCTGAACCCACCATTGTATCATAACCCTGTATTCTGACCCCAACCCTCAAATTGGAAAACTTGTAAGTCGATTTGCATAAAAACATCTGCAAAACTCAGATAATCTCTGTACACAACTAAAATGAACAGCGGACTGAACTATATGTGTAAAATTGAAGAGGATGGCCTACATATCATGTTTAGTAAATTATCAAGTGTACAGTTGTTCCTAATAAAAAGTTCTCTGAAAAGTTAAAGCACTTATTTGTCTCTTACCTGGACACAAGGACACAGTCCTGATTGCTGAGGAACCGTGAGTGATTTAACATGATGTTTATATATGAACTGTCATCATTGTCAATCTTCTTACTGCTTACAACAGTAAAGACCTCAGTGGGAGAAATAAGGAAGCTAACCTCCTCAGCTGTACATGTGAAGTCCTCAAGATTAACTGCCGAACATGAAGTGATGTTAAACAAAGTGAAATCCTCAGACAAGGATGTTTCTTCTGCTTCACTCATCTTTTTTCTTGCACTTATAAATTTTCCAAACCGAACTTCTTTACCATTGTCAGCAGTGTACATGTTGCTAGTGGCGTAGTAAACAGTGGTGCAGCGTTTGCGAGGATTCGCCAGTCGTATGGAGTCCATTAGAAGAAAGTGAAGAGACTTTAACGGGAATTCATTCATATATGTTGTGGCATTTTTTCCTTTAGAATAAACCAGCCTATTAAAGGTTTTTCTAAATGTATCCTTCGAGTTAGCGTATGCATGCAGAGCCGTCATGTGACTCTGTGTTCCTCCAGGAAGTTGCTTATTACAAGGAGGTTTAAATACATCCCACATTTTCTCAAAATCCTTTGAGGCCTTCAACTCTTTTATTAACTCGCCACCAGGTTTGGTCACATGGTCCAATGTTTTATTTACACAATTCTTGTAGGAGTCGTCTACGGCTTCGGGGGCCATGCCCAGCTTCACCTACAGAACCAACAGAAACATTTTATCACAGAACATTAAATATTATTTTGTTTGCAGTCATCAAGGAGACATGTGATGCACCAGGTTTAAATAAACACAAACCTCTCAGGGGTTCTTAGCACTAACTGGTACTAATATCATTCAGTTGTTCTGGACTTTCTAAAGGGTATGGTTCAAAAGATAGAATAATGACATAATCAGTCGTGAACAGAACAATAACACATCATACAATTCATTAGATTCTTTGTTTACTCAAAATATTGTTTATTTATAATGTAAAATACCATCGAAATAATAAAATGTTTCGTGAATTCACCAAACATTATTGTTGGAAAGGTACAACACTGAGATACCATGAACAAATATTTTGATGAATACTTCTATCTTTTACTATAATAATGTTGCATGTTCTAATTATCAAACCTTGTAGTGTATTAATTAAATGTTTTATTAGACACTTTAATAAAAAAATGCTTTATTGACATAAAAAAAATAGTTTAAACATTACAGTGACCCACGAATGTTCAACACAACAGAACGAGGCAAAATAGTATTTCTTGATATCTCTACCAAAAAACTTTAGCAGTAATTAAACAAACCCAAAAAGTTACTTATTTAAATTAAGATTTTATTTTAGACACCAGGCGTGGCACTCTTGTAATAAAATGACCAGGTCTGTTCCATGGTTTAAATCCAATAACTCCAAAAACAGCTTTACTTTCCTTATTAATCCCTCTATTTTTTTATGTTAACAATGAGCGGTTACGACGCACCAATATTATAATAAATAAATATTAAATGAAGGGCAGCATGGTGACTTAGTGGTTAGCTGGGTCGCCTCTCTGCGCTGGGAATTCCCAGTTGCAATCCTGATCTAGGTGGAGTTTCTATGTTCTCAGGTCTGCGTGGATTTCCTCTGGGCTTTCAGGTTTCCTCTTAGTTTAAAAATTTAGACTCAAAGTAAATTGAATGCTCTAAATTGCCCCCGTATATTGTGTGTTTGTGTGTGTGGCTGTTGAAGTGAGTGTGTACCCAGAAAAGGATTGGCGCCCTGTCCTGGGTGTATCTGCCCAGCGCCCGAGGCATTCTCCCCTGGATGGGCATGGGGAACCCCAACGCAACCCTAGCACTGGTTTAAGCGGAAGATAATAAATATATATGAAATCATGTAAAATTAATGCATCACACTCAATTCAGTTCTGTGTCCACAGGGAAATAAAAGCAACCACCTGGCTGTGCATTTTGGACAATTCAATGCCTCCAGCTTTGCAGAAACAGTTTGGTTAAGGTAATTTTCTGTTCCTGCATGCACAAATCAAGGCCTCAATCCCTTCAACACCTTTGAAATAAACTAGAAATAAGTCAGTCAAAAATGCTTTCCTGGATTAATTAGCAAAATTTAACACACAAACTAAAACTCTCACAAAAAAGCCTTTAAAAAGAGTGTAATCTGTTATAGTTACAAGGGTAAGGTGGATTAAATCAGAATGAGATGCGATGAAAGCTTCTGTAGATTTCCCAGAATGTGTACTTACACTGTGTGATTCTGAGGCCAAGATGAACAGAAGAAAAAATATCCACACCCAGAATTCCAGTGGTGCAGAGGGTACTCTCGCCTTCACCCCAAAGAAAAAACAATAAGAAAGGAATGTTGAGTAAGCATGTCGATAGAACAGCAGCATGTTACTGTGTTTGTAAATGAGAAGCAGACCAGCTGTCAGGGGGAAGAATTTGGTTAATGGAAAGTTTGGATCATCACTTAAAAATGTACATTAGGATTATATTAGAAACTGTACAGTACTAACAGGAACCATGCAGTTGAAAAGTTACCTTTTTTTTGACTCACCATGTTTTCTGTTGGTGCGTGAAGTCGAGCAGTTTGAGAAACTGTGCTAGATCACTCTGTACTGCTCACTGTGCATGAACCAAAGAACCCACCCCTAAGAGGGGAAAATGACTGAAAGCCTTCCTCCGTATCAGATCTATACCCCAGTAAAATGCCTCCCTTCTGGAGTGCGGCAGGAAATGGCAGAGGAAATACTCCCAAAATCACCCTTGAACTGAGACAATGAGTTTATACAGTTTACTCTCTCACAAACGTTGATCCCGTTAAAGACATGTTAAAGGAAACACTTTAAATAAACTTTCCGATCTCGGGCAATATCAAAGGACCCTAAAAACTGGCTGTTACACTACAGTTAAAGCATCTTAGCAGCAGGAGGAATAAAAAGCTAAAAGATAAAAAGTGAAATCTCAAGAGAAGAGAGTCAGATTCAAAGACCTGGAGTAGATTTGAGTGACCCTCAGCTAGTGTTGTAAGTTTTTGTTGTGCAGCATGGCCTGTACACACATTACAGTCCCTGAAAGTATTCACCCACTTTGCATTTTTCACATTTTGTTACCTCACAACCAGAAATTCAAAGAGATTATTAAATAGGGTCTGTATAATTTCATTTAAGACCATGCCTACAACTTTAAACATTTCATATTTTTTTAATAAGTTTTGCTTTAGTAGTATGTTTAAGGTCATTGTCCTGTTAGAAGGTAAATCTCCGTCCCAGTCTCAAATCACAGACATATCCCTGTATTAGCAACATCTATCTTCCCCTTGGACGAGTTTTCCCTGCTGCTGAAAAACATCACCACAGCATGATGTTTTCATCAGCATGTTTCACTGTGGGGATGGTGTTCTTGGGGTGATGAGATGTGTTGGTTTTGCACCAGACAAAGCGTTTTCCTTGGTGGTTAAAAAGTTAAATATTGGTCAAATCTGACCACAGTACCTTCTTCCATACATTTGGGGAGTCTCCCACATAGCTTTTTGCAAACTCGAAATGAGCCTTCCTATTTTTGTCTGTAAGTGAAGGTTTTTTCTAGCCACTCTTACATAAAGCCCAGCTATATGGAGTGTACGGCTTATTGTGGTAGTATGGACAGATACTCCAGTATCTACTTGGAAATGCTGCAGCTCCTTCAGGGTTACCTTTGGTCTCTTTGCTGCCTCTCTTATTAATGCCCTGCTTGACCGGTCTGAGAGTTTTTGGTGGGCGACCCTCTCTTGGCAGGTTTGTTGTGGTACCATGTTCTTTCCATTTGATGATAATGCTTGCGTGGAGATGTGCATATACTGACAGATCATGTGACACTTTGATTGCACACAGGTGGCCTTCATTTCACTAAGCATGTGACTAAAGGTAATGGGCTCCGTGTACGCCGGGCTGTGATGTAGTTTCCGCTAAAAGCTCAGGATGGTTGTGAACATGGAGTACAGTAGCCACTGAAAGTGTACACTGTGCACCTATTCGCCTCATCGGTCTTGTAAATCTTTTTATTAAACTGTCTGTGTACGTGTCCTAAACATGACGTGGACAAAAATTCACACAGACTGGTTCTAAATCGCATCAGAGATACAATAAACACTAATAAAAAAAGTGAAATGCATTAACTGAAAAGAAATAGACAACTATTAATCTTGCACAAATTCCTGGATTTGTTTGTGCAGTGGATGGCACCCTTATCCCCAATCGCAGCCCCATAAATCCTACATCAGTTGTAAATGCTATTCAGCATTAAATGGCCGGGAAGCACTCATAACAATTTTCTCTGAGGCAATTCTGTTGTCTGTTAGATAATGGTTATTCACTTCTAAGGTACCTATTAACTCCAGTGTTAAACCCCCAGACAGAAACTGAGAAGAAATTAAAACGATACACATCAGAACACAGTCATGTGGACAGAAATTTGGGGTTTGGGCATTCTTAAGGCTGTTCGTAAATCGCAAAGAACAATCGCTTTGGGGAAATCCACCCCTGGTTCAATGATGAATTTATTCATAATGATGTTATTTTTCATTTTTCTCAGAAAATATCTGACAACATTAAAGCCGAGTGCCTCAAGAGACTTCAACGTCAACCAAACTGTAAACATCCTTAAAACAGTAGTGTGGTCTATTATGGTGGTCATAAAACTATGTACTATGTACACATCTTTTAATCTACAGACATGCATAAGACGTGAACTTACTCTTTAGTGCTATGACAATACAGCTTTGCATTTTGTCTTTAGCTTTGACAAGTTTTTTTTAAATATCACCCATGTGTTTTGGTTGCTTTGGTTCGCTTGTTGATTGTTTTGCATGTGGTTGTTCAAGTTCTGTTCAAGTTCAAGTTTTGTTTTTTTAAACTATCTTTTTAGATTTTCCTTAAAAACATCTGTACATTTTTAAGCATAAACCCCTAAGGATGAGGTTAAGCCAGTTTTTTTTATTTCTGTTAATATGTGATGAAGTCACATAAGGTTGTCGAAACAATGGAAATAAAAGCCGAAGTTCATACATCATACACACTATACTCCTGACCAACGCATTTTGCAACTGCAAAATATAAAACAAATAAACAAGGAAATAAACTAATTAATTATAATTTTTAAGTTTTATATAAAGCATTTAAATATTTAAAACTTTTTTTTCATAAAAAAAAAAAAAAAAAAAGGTTTCAGAAATGGATTTTATTATTTTGTATTTAGTGATTTGCTGTTGAACCTTCTGCACCAAAACACACAAGTCCAAAACACATTCCCTGAATGGACCTTTAAAAATTGTAGTGTGGATACAAGATGCTCACTCAGGTTTCAGGAGTGGATTTTATTATTTTTTTAAATTTGTATTATAATGTTTGTTATTTAAATAGTATATTAGCTTTAAATTTAGCCATTTTGAATTTTATTATAAATTACCTCTGGATCTTATCTTGTTTATTAAAGTATAAGAGTATGGTATTATAAAATTTTCTTCCTTAATAAATGATGCTTATTAATTAGCTCTAACCCTGTTTTCTATCAGTCTGAACATTCTGCACACTAACAGAGCCGGTCTATCGCAGCTTTGTGTCTTTGTTCGATTTTCACACACTACTGATTACAAAGGGTTTTTTTTCCAGTTGATTAATTTGGATACTTACAGTGTAAACTTCTCAAGTAAATTAGTGGTGACAAATTCCATCAACCTTTGTTTTAGCTCTTCAGTTTTGTTGATATAACAATGTAATTAACTGGTACAATTAACAAATGTAATTTCCATGTTTAGTTTCTATTTTTTGTTTTGAAATGTTAAGCAAGTGACAGTCTTTGCCCAACTGCTCAGGAAAGGGAAGTCATAAATACCTTTTTTTCATTTAACAAAAACAATTACTTTTTTTTCTTTTCTCTGTTGCTCTGTTGTTTTGCACTAAAAAAAAACATCCGTTAAAAAAAAAAAAAAAAACTAT
>JAOUQT010307033.1:0-15393 GCA_025769995.1 Xyliphius kryptos | reverse complement strand
TAACCCCCAGTTGCTCCCCGGGCGCTGTGATGGCTGCTCACTGCTCCGGGCATGTGTGCTCACTTCACCAGTGTATTTGTGTTTCACTGCACATGGATGGGTTAAATGCAGAGGACCAATTCCGCTGTGTGCGAACACAGTGGCAAAAATGTATCACTTTCACGTTCACTTTCAGTATAATCCTGGTCAAGATATGGAGCTGGTTTTATGTAAATGGTACTGGGCCATCCTGGTATAGTCATTAGAATCATGATTATTTTAGTACATTAGAGGAGAATATATTCTCCTCAGTGAATAAACTGAATCTGGGGATAAGATGAATGTTTCAACAAGACACAAAACCCAAACATGCAGACTGAATTACACAGAGGGGCTTATATTCCCTCACCAATCATCTAATGTAAAGCCCATTGAACATTTATAGAGGATTTAGAAATTTCATTACAGAACTTGTAATAGCCTTTTGGGAATTGAAGATGATTTGGCAAGAGAAAGCAAAATTTCCAAAATTAAACCACAGTTCTGCAAAAAAAAAGCTAATTACTTTTTATTGTGGATGTCGAAGAACTGTGATTTCCAGCGAGGGCTCAGCATCAAAGCACTATTGTTTGTATTTATTGGCAAATACATGATGGAATTTTATACATATATAAATATGTATGTATATAAATGCTTCAATCTTACATGTCTGCATCTGTTACATGCTCCAGGATGATGTACACAAGGAAATACTGCATTATCTGTATTTAGAGAAGGAAGCATTCAAATCATTTTATGTAAGAAACTGATTTGATTTAAGAATGTAAATTGATGCTTAGATAGAATCTGAAAAACTGCACGTTCATTTAAAGCTATGCTTTGGCAGACCACTGTTAGATCCTCTGGTAAGATATCGATAACCATGCAGCTTTCCTCTCTTAGCTGTAGATAATTAGCCCTGCTCTCCTATTTTTGTTTAGCTGCATCCACTGTGAGAAGCACCTGCATAGTGTTCAGTTCATGAATTAATAAAGAGAAGAATGCAATCCTCGGATACTGAATGTCTGATCAGGCAAAAAATGCATCTAAAGTTAAAATTTTGCCACTACACCAGTTTGAATGCAGATCCAAAACCAGACGCAGCAGTAATAAAGCCCTAGAGTAGAATTTTAGTCATTGGTGACAAGTCAGACACATAAAGTATGTTTTACTCTTAGCCCCAAATACGGGAGTAATGCACAAAGATTTTTGTCTTAAGAGTACTATTAAATTAGAGAACGTTGCCTTGTTCTGTAAAAGTTTATTGGACTGTTAGGAGCAGTGAAATTCATTAACTAAACAGAATCAATGGGCACCACCCATTTTATATTCTTGTAAAGATGTTTTGCAGTTCATACAAAGCTCATAAAGGTGTTATTCGGTTTGTAAATCAGCGTGAGTAATCATGAGTAATTCAATATCACTGGAGCCTGGTTCTATGTTCATTATAGTGCTTTGGTGTGTCTTTTGTAGTCGGTTTATATTGAACATTTTTAATACATTTAAGTTTAAAAATCTATTGACTTTGCATGGGGATGATTTTGAGTTACAGACATAAAATTCATCATACTTGTAGTCCCCAGGCATTCCTGTGCCAATGAATCATGTGGAAATTCCTCAGTGTGGTCATAGTCCCCTGGCAACACACAGTAAACTGGGCATCTGTAGGGCTTAGAGGCATATGAGGCATACCCCTGCTCTTGTAGTCCAGTTGTGAGCCATACATATCTTCTGGAGGGGGTGTGAGCTGGGCTCTGGATACAAACACCAGGGTTAGCAATGAATCCAGATAGAGGTCTTTCTCTAATCATAAGAAATAAATGCTCTTGAGGGTCAGCCGTCCTCCTGCTCTGTCCATTGATGGTGCGTTCATTCTATACACATTCTACAATAAACGCACACCCGAATCCTAGCTCCAGTCCCATGAAATAGTCATGCCAATAAGAATTGGAAATAGTACTCTGGTGCTGTGTGTGTGTGCGTGTGCATGCACCACGTGTCTTAAAAAACAGAATTAAATACCATATTTTATTCCGAATAGAACATAGATGACATATTAAATGTTTAAACTAAAAAATGTATAGTTTAAAGAGAAAAACTTAGGTGATTTTTAATTTCAGGACAACAACAACATCTCATAAAAGTTGGGACAAGGCATTTTTACCACTGTGAGACATCCCCTTTTCTCTTTACAACAGTCTGTAAACATCTGGGGACTGAGGAGCAAGTTGCTCATGTGGAGGGATAGGAATGTTAATATTTGGCCAATATTTATTAGATACCTCTTTGCTATAAAAAATTGGGACCACCAATTTTAGTTTGCCTTCAGAGATCTTTCACAATGTCCATTGTTAAAAGTGCTTAATAAATAAATAAATAACATATTCAAACCTTCATATTAATTATTAAACTATTAAACCTGGCAACGCTGGGTGCAAGAGCAGGAACAACCATAGACAGGGCGTTAATCAATCATAGGGCACACACATACACACACACACACACACACAATCACACACACATATTTCAATAAATCCTTTTGTGTCGATTCAGCTCATTTCATTTTTACAAGAGTGTAAATCTCTGCCTTTAGTTAATAGGCTCTGATTGGTTAGAATAAGCATTCCTAAATGATATAATTAAATCAGGTGTCTATGACAGAGAAACAACAAAAACATAGGTGGTGCCCCATTGATATATTCGTATATAACTGTTGAATATTAATGCTTTACCAAGTTTTCCCTACAGAAAGAAGGCCGAATTTCAGTCTAGATTTCCTACATTTACTTTCAACAGTACTTCTCATCTGTTTTTATGTAGGATTTCTCTCAGCCAGGGAGCAGGTTGTGAAGGACTTAAGGGTCAGAAAAATGGAGGATATAAGAGTTTGGTGGATGGAGAGGGGAAAAGAGGAAAGTAGGCGTATCTGTAGGCGTTGACCGGTGGTATTGGGGTTTTTGGTTGTAGTAGTGTGATTAGATGGAGGGAGAGAAAAGTGAAAGTTAAAAACTGGTGGTCTAAGCAGTAAATTAGAGATCCATTACTGTAAGTTTGAAGAGTTTTAGGCTGAGGTTAAATGAGGTAACAGAGGTGGAAGATAAGATGTCTGCAGCTTGTCAAAAAGCTACTATAGGCACTACTGCACAATGTCACTTAATTTAAGCAGTCGCTATCTGGCTCAGCACCGCAACAGGTCATTCCTTTTCTATGCAAAAAGAGTATTACTCTGGTCTACGAATTAGAACCAGGAAACAAACAAAGCTAATAGGACTGGTAACAAACTGACGACAAAACTAGTAGAATCTAGTTAAAGGTTCTACAATTCAAAAGTATGTCATACACATTTTTTCAACACAGGCCTAGTCAAACAATCATATACTCCTTAATTTCAGAAGTTCAAAAAATTGTTTGTGCAAATATTGATGGTAGAACCTGTGCAATAAATGATTATTAATACTTGTTTAAAACCATAGATAATAAACCTCTGATTTAGGTAGAGTTGCACCTACGTGAATAAACTGATAAGTGTCCTGCGAAGTTTCTCGTGATTTTTTTTCAACTTTATCATTTGTTTGAAGGATTCAGATGCTCTGAAGGTGCTGTATACTCTCTGGCTGCGCTGAATGCTCCCCTGGAGTGAGTCTTCTGAAAAGAAAATAAGCAATTAGTTGAAACATTTATTTTCAAATAACCCAGGAATTATATAATACTAGCTAACAGCGTCCAAAGTTCAACCTATGAAATGAAATATTGTCAGCCATGTTATCATTGTTTCTGTTCATGACCATCATGAGACAGTTGACCTGATATAGACCTGATATAGAATGAGAGTAAACACTTTCATAATGAGAATAAACACCGTTTCCCATCAACTGAGAGTTGACAAGTAAAGCTTTTAGTTAAAACTTTTTCTTGTTGCACAAATCTCATGAGGGCATAGATTTGTTATTTTCAACATAAGTGGATATTTTAATGACAGGAGTATGACAAGGTTATACTCGTACACAAGTTTCACATCATATACCCAAAGTCATATATACATTATATACAAATGTCATTTCCAATTTACCTAGCATGCATGTCTTTGAACTGTGGAAGGAAACCAACTTACCCAGAGTAAACCCCACGAAAACACAGATGGAACATGCAAACTCCAAACATAATTTCCACAGATCGCCCCTTCTTGCTGTGAGGCAACTGAACTATCCACTGCGCCATGCCGCTCCGCTTACATACGTATTACCATTGTGTGTTCTCATAAAAGGTCGTGAGCTCACTCGTTTTTGGTAAACAGGCCTTTGAATAAACAGCGACATTATCCTTTCCTTTGGATGCGCAGCATCCTGACATGTGTTTGCAGTTAACATTTGAAACAAGTTGAAAGAAATTAGATGCTATGAATGTACACTTTTTGCTAAAGGCAAAACTAAACTATTATACAAACAATAACAGTTTAATGGTTAATTGAAAAAAATTAACCTCTCACTCACAGGCCCTTAAATGATCCTAACATTTCCACTATCTAAGAATGTGATATGCTAGACGGATTTAATTATGAATTTAGAAAGTAATATTATTTTCCTTACTGGGTATATTGGATACTCGATTAGCCTTCTTGTCTGCTTGGCCATTGAGGGCGAAGCATGGCTTTACGTCTTGCCACTTAGGTTTTGCACGTACCTGGAGAACACAAAAGAATATCAGTTCTCACAAACACCTAAATAAACACTGCTATATTGAATGTTGTTCCTGTTCTTCACCCACCATTGGAGGTTGTGGCAAAAGATGGATGGAGCTAGATGGAAAAGTGGGAAGCTTTTTATTCCCCGTCACACCCTGTAGAAGAGAATGTACTTTTTTAAATAAAAAATCAATGTACTACATCTACAAAATTTGAAGTAGACAATTATATCATTTTTCCAAACGATTAAATACAATCGGAATGCAATCACATAGGACTTCATAATTATTATAATATCAGAATGTTTATCTGTAAGAAAGAAAGAGGGTTTGTATTATGCACTGCACAAAAATATCACAGTTAATAACTTGATTGTATATTATAGTTCTTTGGAAAATATTGTTACAATTTTAAAATTGCTCCCACTGTGGTGTAGAATATTACTATATAGAAGACATATAGAAATATACAAAGAGATGATTATAATAACTTAATAAATATTAAACTAGACAATTGTGATAATGCAGCCTGCACCGTTGAAGACGGAACTATCAAATATTATGTCTCTAAATTCTAAATCGCTTAATATAAATGAAATTATTACTGATCAGGGATTAAATGTACTTTGTTTAACTGAATCATGGATCAAACCGGATGAGTATAAGGTATTAAATGAAGCTAGTCCTTCTGGATATAATTACATATTCCAGCCTTGTTTAACTGGTACAGGTGGAGGTGTAGCCGTCATCTATAATAATAATAATAATAATAATATAGCTATCACACATAAACCTCAGCAATAACTAAACTCGTTGGAGTTTTACAAAAATATCTTGCAAAACCAGGAAAAATAAGGCTATGGGCTCTATCCCATTAATTATCATTTACAGACCCCCAGGTTATCTCCAACCTAGTGATATCTGTAGACAAAGCTGCAGGAGATTCTCTGGCTTCCTGTTGGATTATCTGGTGTACATTCTCTGGTTTTCTCTCACCTATATTATTTTATTGTTTACAAACTAAGAAAATTTGGGAGACTTTCTAAAAATGTGGAAAAATAGCCCTAGGTTCCTATGTGGCATAAATGAAAAATACATGTATACTATTACTAACAAAAAGATCAAAACCAGTATCTGCAATGACACTGGGGTGCATTAGTGCCCACAGTGTGGACAATTTGCATGTAATGTATGTGAAGCAACTATTAATTTGAAGGCATATACTGCTATTTTTGGTTATTATTCTGCACAGTTCACAAAAGCATAGGCGCATAGATTATAACGCCTGTGTGCTTGACCTTGATCTTCTTTACACTGATCTATTGAAAATGTTTGGCAAATCGTGCATAGGAGAATCAAACAACTGTGTTCAGGAGCTCAATTCTTGTTTATATCAAGTATATGCAAAAATTACACTTGCACAACTGCAACTATTAGTATCTTCAATTGCAAAATGATTCAAAGCTATACTTAAAAGAAACGGTGGGTGATGAGACATACTAGTGAGCATGACTAATTAATTTCTAAAATAATTTATGACGTATATAATAATAATTATTAATGTAACGATACCTCACAAGGGATGAGGCAGAAGTAAACACAGAGAAGTATCTTTAATAAGAATAAGCGAAAAATAAACAGACAAAGAAATACACTAGCAAAAATGAGAAAAACAAAACAAAACTAGACATAACTTGGCAAAACACGTAGCATGAAACAAAGAAACTCTTAGCATAAGTATAGTATGATTATCTCTTTTAGTTTTACTTTATGTTCCAGAGTTTCTGGGTTCCTGACAATTAGTTTGTTATACAATTAATTTTAAAATGAAAAATTACAGGATATTATATTAGATTTCAGTTTATCGCACTTTGCAAAAACTATGACACAACATTTCTTGAAATATTTAAGCTTAGTATTTTACACAAAAGGTTTGTGTTACACAAGTATAGGACAGAGTTAGTTATCTCCAATTAGTCTAACATACATGTTATGAAAAATGTTGGCAGTAACTGTAGAGTCCATAATAACTTACTCGGCCCTGGGTACGTTTAATATACTAGGTTAAAATGTAATTTTTTAATGAATATTTGACTATCAACATGTTTTTTATGGTTGTAAATGAATTTATATTGAACAATCACTGGATTAGAAACACCTGGAAGGTGTCATTTGATCTCTGAAAAAGTGCCTCAACTAGTTATAATATCTCAAGCTGTTGGTCTGTCCACTGTACTGTAAAAGGCAACATTTACTAGCTTAGAGTAAAGAGAGTTATTTGAGCGACTTTGACCATAGACAGACTGAGCCTGAAGGTGTGGTACCAGTGCATGATCTAGCGAGGCAATCTTGAGTTAGTTCCCTGATGACTGTGGGTTGTGCTGCGCTGTGGTTAATCAAAAAGCCGTTAACCAGGTGATCCTGGTCCATTGATCGTTAGGTGTAAATAGATTTAATAAATAAAACTGGAATCAGATCAGATAAAAATAAGAGAAGATTTTAACATTGAATTGTTTGAGTTTATTAAAGTCTTACCTTACTTTCCATTTTAGAAACCTGAAAATGCAATCTTAATGTATATATGTATTATTATAAATTAAAATAAGATAACTAATTATATATCAAATATATCTGGCTCAATTAAATATTTTTGCTGTCAAAAATATTTGGACACTGTATAACTAGCCTAAGCCAGATTCAGTTGTCCGTTTTCGAATAAGCAACGCCGAGTCGCTCCGTTCTGAATCAGTGCCTCATTAAAACTATAACAAATGTTTAATTTTAATTAAAAAATAAAAAATGTTCAAAGGTAGTTCCAAAGAAACCTGTTCTACTTTCTAACATGGATCGCCATCCAAAGTTGTAGTTACTACAACGGTAACCAAGGAAGTAGTCGTTTGCAAAAGAGTCGGCTCATTGAGTCGGCTCTACGTAAATCACTCACTGCCGAGTTGCATGCATGAACAAAATAAATATATTATATAAAATGATAAAATGACATTAACCAGTGCATGCTTGCAAATTACCTTGTACGTGATATTTTTCTAATATAAAAAAATATATATATTAGTTCCTTGTTAAACAGAATTTTATTTGGATATACATGTATATGGATTGATCTGTGTGTGTGTGTGTGTGTGTGTGTGCGCGCGTTTAAATTTGTTTTTCTGTGCGCGTATCCGTTGTTACTGTGGGATCGACATCATAACCACAAGATGGCAGCAGTGTCCACTTCAATCTGATGAACACATTTAGAAACTGGTGCCTGAGACACACTTAAGCAGTAGTAAAAAGAGGCATTGAAACCACTGGGTCACATAATGTATTTTTTACTTATAGACTTTTATCCTATGAGAATTGAAGATACTAACTATGGACAACACTGTAATTTACATTTATGCTTATAAAGTTACTTTGAATTGAATTACAAACGAGGGCAGTTAAGCAAGTGTAGGTTTTCCCTTTGTTGCTGTAAACAAAAATTGATCTGATCCAAACTTTGCATTTAGAGTTCTCTGATTATGTACCTTATTACCTCATGTCCATTCCATATTAAAAGAGAGAGACCTGGACTGCAAGCAGACCACACAAGCATATGCATTTTATGTCTATGAACATACATCCTCTGCTATATGTCGCAACTCATGTAGAATAAGTCCTGTTGAAATAGACCTGGATGGAATCCCTGTGATATAATAGGTAATATTTGTCTTCATAATTACAATTATCAATTGTACTTTCACGTATGGATCCCCATGTCATCATAACCAGGTTTTTGCAATGTGTTATTGGTAACAATCTAGATGGTCTTTTAATCTTTGCCACCTATATTTCAATGTCTATTTTACTAAAAAATAACCTAAATTTATTCTAGTCTGACCATAATACATGTTCCTCTTATTTTCAGTCCAACTAATCCCAAATGATTTTGGCCTAGAAAAATCCCTGGCATTTTTGTGCAAAATATATATATGGCTTTCTCTTTGCATAATATGGATTTGCATTTCTTGATGCAGCAGTGGACTGTGTTAAGTGACAATGATTTTCCAAAGTACTCCCGAGCCCATATGACTATGTTCATCACAGTGGCATGACAGTTCTGCTCCCTGAAAACTTAGTTGTTACATACATTAAGCAGAAATTGCCCTGAATTGTTGCATGATATTAGGAACAGTAGATGTTGAATAAAATGTAAATTCTTTATAATCTTGTTTTTTCTTTTTTGGTATAAACCCTACTTTCAGAAACGTTGATACAGTTGATAAAAATCTAATATAGACTGAACTCTGTTAGTCGTTTAGATGCTGGTCATAATACAGTGTCAAGCACTTCCTCAATACACACCCAGCTACCGGTGGGCATATTGTAGAAGTGGGAACTGGTCATTCCACGTGAAGTTGACAACCAGGCTGGATCAGACATGTGTACATTTCTTTTTGAAATGATATTATATAATGTGGTGCAGTCACAGTAAGAAGGAAATGTCTGTGTAAAGTTTGCAAGTTTTCTGGGTGTTCACATAGGTTTTCTCCCACATTACAAAGACATGCATTCTAGGAAAATTGGTGTCTCTAAAGTGTTGTGTGTGCTCTCTTATAGAGTGTAATGCTGTCTACGTATGTTCCTGACCTTGCGCTCATATTTGCCAGGTGTGCACTGGCTGGATCGCGATCCCATGTGGACGAAGAGAGAACGAATGAATGATATTATATTATATCATGTTGGCCAACATGTTAGTCTAGGACATTTGTGGATGCACACTGCATTTTCATAAAAAACAAAATTTCTATTTAATGGATATTTTGCTGATTATGTGTAGGCTATTTAATGTCAGAGGAGGGCTTAACTGGTATAACTGGTACCGGCAGCTTTCACGAATAACCGAGCGGGGAGGAACACGGGCATTTCTCTACCTATTAAAATCAGGTGAAGGGAAAAAAAATCCCTAACAAACTGGATGACTGGACAACCCGGAAGTCAAAAACTCCATTCGGATTCGACAGAAGACATAGTGGGAATACTGGTGTGTTTGTTTGTTTATTTGTTTGTCTGTTTGTCAGTTCGTTTCGAAATTAGAGCGCGTATGTCTGGATACGCGGTGTGCAGGTGATCGGAGGTTAACGAAGACGCGCTGAGAACTCCATCGAATTTTCAAGGATGCTTTTTTAAAATCCTAGATGTTTATGTCGCACGAAGGTGTGGACATGTCGCCGGGAGAGAAGCTGAATAATGAGCTGAGCAGCAGCGATGTGAACCGAACCCTAACAGAGTTCGTGTGGTTCGTGTTGCGGTGTGCGGTGCTGCTCTACCCTGTGTTCCTGTGCGGCGCGCTGGGGCTGAGTGTCAGCTGGCTCCTGCTCACCGTGCTGCTGTGGGGACTATGGGAGAAGAACCGGCGCCTCAAAGGGTCACGCGTAGACTCCGCTATCGACTTCGTAGAGAACGAGTGTCACGTCATCAAAAGTGAGATGATCAAGTCGCTCAATTCGCCCACATGGGTAAGTAAAACACTGATTCAGGGATATTCAAAGTGGCGTGGCGATGGTTTATTGCAGTATATCGGTGGAACTTCTTTTGGGTCGATGGTCCAAAATACTAATAAAGGGTTCTAACCAGATTTTTCCGTGTATCGGACGACAACTTGCTAATAAAGGGTTGGTCCACCTTTCTTGGTGAACTTTCTCAGTACGCAAGTAACCCATACCTGATGCAGCAGCTCTGACAGTTGCTCATTTTATTATTGAAAATGATCCAATATTACTTTTTTGTAAGTGGCAAAAGTGTTTTGTAAACTTTAAAATTTGAAAAGCGTTATGGTTAGAGAAAGTAAAACAGTGCATTCCAGCATAAGAACCTTATACTATCTATGACACATAGTGGTGTTAATATCATGGTTTATGTTTTGCTGCATGTGGGCCAGGATGGCTTGCCATAATTGATGACATAATGAATTTGTCCATGAACTGAATCTCCAGATAATGTGGGTCATGCAGCAAGACAACTAATTTAAGCACACAAGTCTTTATATCATAGAATGGTTAAAGAAGAATAAAGTTAATGTTTTGGAATGGCCAATTCAAAGTCCTGATCTTAATCCAATCAATCAGGATTGACCTGAGGCAAGCAGTTAAAATGAGGAAACCCACCAATATACCATAGTTTAAGCTGTTCTGTATGGAGGAATGGGCAAGAATTCCTACAAGCAGGTGTGCAGTAGGGGCAGTGGCACAGTGGATATTGCTGTAGCCTCAGAGCAAGACGATCCCAGGTTTGAGCTCCGTGTGGGGCGACTCGAGAAATTTCTGTGTGGAGTTTGCATGTTCTTCCCGTGTTTGTATGTCTGTGTGCCCTATGATGGACTGGCACCCTGTCTAGGGTTGTTTCTTCCCTTGAGTTGCCAGGTGGGCACCGGTTTCCCAGTGACACTATATTTAGGATTAAGCGGATATAAAAAATAATTGAAGGTGTTGCATTTATTGAAATCAAAGTTTCACGTACTCAATAACTAAATGACCAAGTATAAATATTTTGTCTCATTCGTTTAAAAAATACTTTTAGGAATTGTGTTAAAATCTGATACTTTAGGTTATATTTATGCAGAAATATAGAAATTTCCTAAGGGTTCATAAACTTTCAAGCACCACTTGTATGTACAGTAGGCAACTTTAGCCTGTTTTAAAGGCTTTTGATTAACAAATGCAAAGTGTGATATATCTCTTGTAGCTAACTCACTTGCTGTATTGTATACGTTGCAGTAGTATACAGGAGATTACAGTTTGTGTATATGAAGTTATTTGAAATAGTTCCGGGTACTGCGGTTTCTCTCTAAAGTTCAAAGACATGCATGCCTGGTGAAGTGAAGATGCTATATTTTCCGGTCGTAAGCTTGAAAAGGTTGGCAATGCCAGTGACTGGCTGTGGCGACCTCTGGTAGCAAGGAAAAGCTAAAAGACTAAAAAAAGTTAGATTTCCATACTTCACTCGAATGCAAAAAAGAAAGGGAAATAGAAAAGAATGAGAGCTAATTTCTCTGTTGAAACCAAACTTTCATTATTCTGTGCAACTTTCCTAAAATTTCTTCAGCAAACCTAAACCTGATGTTAGAACTGAAAACTTATTTCAGATGTTGTTTGGCAGATCTTTTTTAAATTTTATAACAGTATCTCAAAATGGAACAAAGGTAAAATTAGAGTTCAATTATTATCGAACTTGAAAGCTTTATTAGGGTCACCGGTTCAATTTCTTGTTAACACAAATAGCTAATTGGCTAATCATATGGCTGCATGTGGAGGTGATAAAGACAACTTTCTGAATTGCAAACCGAGCATCAGAATGGGGAAGAAAGGTGGTTTAGGTGCCAGACGGGCACAAATATCCAGTGAGGGTCAGTTGTGTAGACCAAAATGACTTGTTGATGTGAGAGGTCAGAGGAGAATGGGCAGACTGGTTCTAGATGATAGAAAGGCGTCAGTAGCTTTTTATACCACTAGTTACAACCAAGGAAAGCAGAATAGCGATAATTTCATATCATTTAAATAATTTCACGAAGAATTAGGGCAGTTCTGAAGGTAAAGCAGGTCTAACCTTTAAGGTGTACCTAATTAAGAGTCAGGTGTGTGTATATGTATACATCTCACTGGGACACCAGAAATAGCTTTTGTATGTGATGTAGTAAACTAGAGAACAAAAATCATAGGTAACATAACATCTTACAAAATACACAAATGTTGCAAATTCTGTACGTGTAGCTAATAATGAAGTAAAAAAAAATCCAAAAAACCAAAAATTATTTGACCAACTTTTGCAGAGCTGATGGGCCTTTTTGTGTAGTTCGGTGGGTAGTGCTACCCCTTCAAGTCAAGATGATCCTGGGTTTGATTCCTGCATGGAACATCCTGGGTCCTTTCAGTGTGGAGTGTGCCGTTTCTCCCAATGTCTGCGTGGGTTTTCTCAAAGCGTTCCCACAGTTCAAAGACATGCGTTATTACTGTCCCCAGATTGCCATTTGTGTTTGTTTAGTCCAATGGAGTGCTGCCCTGTCTAGGCTTCATTACTGCCGGGTGGGCACCAGATTCCATGAGACCATGTTTACGATTACATGGGTGTAGAAAATGAATAAATGAACGTTATTGTGGATATTTTGTAATGAATAAAACTAACCAGCTCACAACCAGATTTTACAAGTAATTCTGTTTAGCCTCATTTTACATCAGTAACTCTACTTCATTATTCCCAGGCATTCTCAAGCCAACAGCGAGATATAATCTCTACAGCTGTCTTTGGTTTGCCCCAGGGTCCAGAGAGACATGCCTGGAAAAGTGCAAATGGGAGTCAAACACTGGGCATTCTTGAAATATTACCATACAATCTCAACTGGCATATTTTGAACTATACATTCAGGAATCATTTCTGTAGGGTCTGTCTACTACTACTACTACTACTACTACTAATAATAATAATAATGCTGCTGCTACCACTACAAACAAAGCATATTTGACCTTTCCATTATAGATGCATCTCAATTGCATCTGTTGCACATGATAATTGCAATATGCCTGAATATGTTTAAAACCTATTTGTGTTAGTACATTTCTAGTGGTGTGTTTTTTAAGAACATTTGATTTTTTTTGTCCTGGTCTTGCGGAATAATGAAATGATCCTACAACTTCGGTAGTTCCATTGCAAATGCTTTCCCCCTGGCTGTTTATCAACGTCAAGGATGGGTCCTTATTAGAAAAGGTCGTTTTGAGTAAGGGCTTTTCGAAATGAGATAAAACTTCCTCCTTGCATTTGTAGATAACCACATTGGAACAGGTAATGGGTGTGCAGTTTTGATAATAAGGCAATTCCATACCATTGAATATGTAAAAATATGTGATTTAAGAACACAGAGGATAAACTTTTTTCTGTCCTTGAAAAAAATCTGAATGAATGACAAAATTGAAGGACCCTAGATATTTGTTTGGCCATTGCATAGACACACATGTACATTCATTAAATGTTCTAATTTTGTGTTCTTTAAAAGCATGAACTGATTATTATCTGCATTTTGAAAGCCTTAACTAGGGTTCAAAGCCATTCCTACCACAAACCGTGTATGACATAACTACACAGTTTTTTTTAAATCAGTAATCCAATGTCAGACGTTCCTAATCCAGTGATTTTTTATGTAATAGTCAAATGCTATTCAGTACAAGAAATATTGGTTCTCAGTAAAAGTGGCTGTGCTGTGGGCAGCACCTTATATCATATGCCACCTTCCAGGTGTTCCTAATCTGATTATCATTTAGTATAAACGTATTATGTTATAAGCAGTGCTTTTTGTTTTAGTTCATGAACTGGTTTAGTAGGAGTGCAGGTTGTATGATTATTTTCCATACCAACTGACTTTTGGTGTGGTTTTGAATTCAGGGCCTGCGTGTCATTCCATTATTGTGTGTTTACAGGGGTGTGGTCTTTGTAGCGTTGCTTGGGAACCTCACATGCAAAGCAGGTTCCATTATAAGTCCTACCTCTGACTTTTGGAATTTTTTAAGCCAAGTAAGTACACGCCAGATCCGTCTGTGTGGGTGTGAGAGAGGGCATGCACGCAAGTACTTTCTGTAATGAGGATGAAAATTAAAATATGTGTACAGGTTCACTAGTCATAACTAGAAAGAACACAGAAAGTCCAATCCTCCTGTATAGTGTATCATTGTGAAAGCATGCGAGCAATACTTTTCTGTAATTATACAATGATGGCTATCATTTTTGAGAATGCACACCTGAGTATTCTCTTGAAGGCTCTGTTTTTACAGAACAGCTTTGAGACTAAAAATGAGATATAATCGCAGGTGTAATGACAGTTAATGACGATTAGCAAAACTGGCAGTATAGATGAAACTAGCAGAAGGTCAAAATTCCAGAGAGACCATAACAAAGGACAAATATCTTGATACCCGAGTTATGTAAATGTGATGCTTCACAGTACAACAGTGGAATGAGGGTTGTATAACAATGAATTATCACTTGATTAGGAACACCTGGCTAATAGCTAGTTGTTCCATTTGTGTTGTGATTAATTACAGTATGAATACATCAGGGAACACAAGGCAAAGAGTATCATTTATATGCAAGTCGGGCCGCAGCAGCTTATCTAGTTCGCCTAACCCTCTAACGAGCCACACATGGCTGGCTGCCGTTTGATATTCTGCTATACGTTTCTTGATGGTTAGTCTACTGCTGATAGTGCATAGCTGATAAATGTTTCATTTTGTTTTGTTATGGCTAAAATGAAGTGATTTTGAAGTAAACGTATCAATCCAAGCTACAATAAAAGTTATTAAATATAAACAGTTGCATTTACTTATTTCTATATATACTGTATGTACGTGTGTGTATAGACAGGGTGGGCCATTTATATGGATACAAACAGGGTGGGCCATTTATTTATATAAATAATAAAATCTTTCTTGCTGCAGATCACAGAAGTTTCAAAAGTCGTCAATGCATATTCTGAAAGCATCAAATAATATGAAACTACAGTGTGTGTTTGTATGTATATACGTGGGCCATTTATATAGATGCATACAGGGTATTTATATATACAGGGGTTAGACAATGAAACTGAAACACCTGATTTTAGACCACAATAATGTATTAGTATGGTGTAGGGCCTCCTTTTGCGGCCAATACAGCGTCAATTCGTCTTGGGAA
>JAOUQT010307024.1:0-15394 GCA_025769995.1 Xyliphius kryptos | reverse complement strand
TTTTTTTTTTTTTTATAGCAAGTGTCTGTGGAAGAGATGGGTTTTGAGAAGTCTCTTGAAAATGTTAAGTGAGTCAGTCTTACGGATATTGTTGGGAAGGTCGTTCCACCATTTAGCAGTGGTGAATGAAATGGAGTGAGAATTGGCGTCTCGGTGAGTTGGAGTCAGCAGGCGACATTAGTCACTAGAGCGTAGTGAACGAGTTGGAGTGTACCTAGTAAAGATGGACTAAAGGTAAGTGGAGGCAGATCCAGCGACTGTCCTGCAATGAAGAGAGAGGAGTGATGGAGTGACATGAGTTCACTATGGCTGGTTGAACACGAGTCCAGTTTTGAACCAATTGCAGAGGTTTGATTGAATTTTTTGGTGGAGATTCTGTCTCGAATTCTGTGATTCAAAAGTCTGTGAAAAATTAACTGATGAGTGTACATTCGTGCACAAGCGCACACAAAATTATTTGTGATCTGAGCAACACTGGCTTTGATTCTTCAGACACAGATGCGTTGCACTCAATATGCATCATGTGAAATGGAAGATTATGAAGTATTTGTACTTTAAAAGTGAGATTTTAATACATAAGCGTGCTCTTTAGTCAACATAACTCTGCGACCTGGCTGTGACTGATATAACTGGGGACAAATGTCAAAGATTTGCTCTTAGCAATTTCAACGAGTCTTTTACTCAAGCACTGAACTGTGGAGTGTGTAAATGCAGCAAAGGCAGTGAATCACTAGTGAATATGATAGTCCTGTTCCTCTTGTGCATATGCAGTACTCACTACAGTGCAGCAAATTTAAAAGATCCCGTTCTAACAGCACAGTCAGCCAAAATAAGTTTGTTCAAGTGGGAATGAATGAGTTCTTTCTAAGGAACATATTTTGTGAACTTAAGGCTTTTGTACGATTTTACATTTACATTACGTTTTACATTTAGTCATTTTGCAGATGCTTTTATCC
Organism: Xyliphius kryptos; assembly: GCA_025769995.1. Classification (NCBI taxonomy): domain Eukaryota; kingdom Metazoa; phylum Chordata; class Actinopteri; order Siluriformes; family Aspredinidae; genus Xyliphius; species Xyliphius kryptos. The sequence continues at coordinate 14,438 of JAOUQT010307024.1, read as the reverse complement.
AAAGCGACTTACAAATAAGATTTTACTGTTAGTGATGTAGCTGATGTTGGCCAGGAGGGTCTGAATCACAATCTCAGTTCTAGTTCATCCCGAATGTGTTTGATGAGATGTGTGTCTAAGCTCTTAGTTATGAGAATTAAGTAATAAGGTGATCTATTCTGTCTAGTTATTCTTCCTCTACATTGAACCCATCCATGCAGTGAGACACACAGATATATAAATACACTAAGTGACATGAGCACATGTGCCCAGAGAGGTTGGCAGCCTTGTATATGGTGCCCGGAGAGCATTAGAGATTAGAAGCCTTGCCCAAGGAAACTTCAGCCATAGCACTTTTTGGGACTGGGAATTAAACCGGGAACCTCCATTCCTATGACTGCCTCAAGAGAGTGTTCTATACCAAACTCATTTAATGTAAATGCCTTCATGGACATTACTTGGTGTCCTGCTGGAATTAAAGAAAGACCATCCCTGAACTGGTTCCACATTCTCAAATGCATACAATAATCCAAAATTGCATCTGAAAAATGAAAGCTCTAACTAGTATACTGAATCTCCAGAGCCTAAGCTTACAGGCCCTCAGCTTTCACCTACCAACTGCTTTTAACGGATCAGTGGATCAACGGAACAGCCAAGTGGCAGCTTCATCTGCGGCAGTCAGCACAGTCGGGAAATAAATGGCAAAGTAACTACTTTGCAAGTCTTGAAAAAAGTCTTGAAAAAATGGCAAAAATTGTAGTGCTTAGGATCCCTGATGGAAACGGGTTGTGCAAGAGGGGAGACCTCTACCTCATGTACCACACCTCTATACACCCCCTGACATACACTTAGTGCTGGAAACAGAAACAATAATGTCAGATGCAACGCACATGCACCAAATTGGAGAAAGTAGCTGCCAAAATTTAGTACTAGGCCCTGACACTGACATAGGGGACCAATCTGCTTCCTTCTTATCTATACTTCATTTTCCAAAGGTTCAACCAAGCTCACTTATTGCACTCAAGTGGCAATCATCTTTATGTTTTAACCTCACCATGGTGCCACTTCACGTTCAATGTCTCTCTTGACTTGTCTTTCTGAGATGCTGACACATTCAGCATTTGCAAGAAAAATCTAAATACACACCTCCTCCAAAATCGCTTGTTATAATCTTCTTGTCATCGCCTTTTAAAGGAAAAATGGGTGGGCATCGAACCAGATCGGCAAATATTCCAGAGGTAGAGTATTGCATTTTAGCTGGTAACTTAATGAATAACTCACTTACTCAACTTATTTTTTGTGTAAGTTGCCTTGGACAAACTGCATCTGCAAAATGCAAATGTAAGACTGCTAATGTGAAACTGAATGGCTGTTGTTTTCATGAAAAAAAGATGTTCTTTGAAGAGGTAGTGCTCTAAAAGATGAGCATCAGATTTCTTTCCAGCGGCTCTCCAACAGGCTGTCATTTAATCAAAAATATTATCTCTTTCAGAATGAAGCCACTTTTATTTGTCAGTCTCGCCATCTTTTTTTTTACTGTAATATAAACAAGTGGCAATGAGAAAAGATGAATTATTGATAAAAGCACAAAAGTGCTGTTATGTAATTCCAAGAACTGGCAAGTAGTCAGCCAATGTTTGTAAAAGGTCTTTTTTATGTATAAAATATTGTTTCGTTTTGTGCTACACATCTTTTTGGTAGGGTGCCATGGTGTCTTAGTAGTTTGCGCCTTCTCTTAGCAATGGGCATTCAGGTTTGAATCCTAATCTGGGTGGAATTTTCATGTTCTCCCTGTGTCCGGGTAAGGTTTTTCTCTGGGAGCCTTGGTTTCCTACCACAGTACCAAAACATATATTTAAGGAAAATTGGTTATTAAATCCCATGGCACATATTCATGTTTTTTGTTTAGAGCGTGACTTGGGTGTAATTCAGAATGTTGCATCTTGAGTGTATTTTTTTTGCTGACCATCAGGCTCAAATGGCTGTGCGGCTCACAGTGTGTTGCCATTTAGGATGTCTGTCAGCAGCATAGCATTGTCAGCTAAGCTGTTACCATTAAACTTCAAAGAGGATTTGTGCAGTAAGTCACTAAATTTGCAGGCTGTGTCGCAAATTCAGCAGACACGCCCTAAAGCTGATGTTTTTGCAGCTGAGGCACAGATGGTTCTCACTGCTTTACTTATATTTGTGTAGGACCTGCACACTCTCTCAGACATAAACATCTTTGTGCTAGTAATGTAAAAAGTGGCATTACCTGAAGTATGGTATTGTTTGTTATTAGTTGGGGGTAAAGTACCATCCAAGGTATAGTTAGATGCCCTACAGGATGTGCATGGGCTTTTAGATATTTTATATTGCTTTTATTATGTTTATTTTAAATCATTTTAAACTCTTCTTAGTCTTGTCTGGGTCTGAAACGCCTGCATTTCTTGCAATTTCACGCACGTTACACTACAGCTGGTGAAACCCACTAATGAGCACTACCACTTTAAATAATTTATTACATTATGTATTTTATAGATTTGCATGTTATTCCATTACTTAATGAATCGTTTCAATTATATGATGACTAGTCTAGGAAGCAGTATTAAGGCAGAAACCCTATAATTAGCTGAAAGATCAGAATCTACACTCTGATCTGGTCAAACCACTTAGTGTGCAGTCAGAGCATTTATAGAAGATGATGATGCATCCATGAGCCTTTTTTATTCAACTGACTATATGAAGGGCGACACGGTGGTTTAGTGGTTAGCACGTTTGACTTACCTGGTTCGAATCCCAATCTTCCTGTGTTTACGTGGGTTTTCTCTGGTTTCCTCCCACAGTCCCAAAACATGGATTATAGGTAAATTAAATGCTCTAAATAGTCCCATATAGTGTGTGTTTGTGAGTGTGCTCAGTGATAGGGTTGGCACGCTGTCCTGGGTGTATCTGCCCAGCACCCGAGAAGTTCTCCCCTGGATGGGCATGGGGAAGCACCTTGCGAACCTCATAGAGGATTAAGCAGAAGATAATGAAATTACTATATAAATAAATAAGCAAGAGTGGCACACTATGATTTCCCACAGCATATGGACACCGCGACTGGCACCACCTGGTATCTCTATACTTGGAGTAACACTGTTCATAATGATGCAGTGTATATGACTCTTCTGTCTGTAAAATCCTTAATATAATAAATATTAGTATAGCATGATGCTGAAAAGCTTGTAATAAGGCAGTACCAAATCTGGGAACAAGCCTAAAGCAGTGATCACACTGGCTTTGCATAATGTCTTGCCTATAACTTTCACAATATAAAGAGAGGATAAGGGTTTAGAAGGCATTTAATGGGTTTTGTTTATCAATTGATTATGTTCATTATGCAAATAGGAAAATTGTTGCTTTTTCTAAATAATAATAATGATAATAATTAAAAATACAGTTTGTAATTCTTATTTAGTGTTTTTTTCGGTTTATTTCACAGCATTGGAATGAACCGACTATACATTGCCATCCTGAGCCGACATAAAATGTGTGGTGCTTGTGCTGCCAATTGTTCTCGTGTTTATTAAGCAAAATGATTTTACGCTTTTAAGGATGTGCGACAAACGGGAGGATAGGCATGATTGACTGTTATGATTTGCTTGTTCCTTTGATTTGCTTTCGATCCATCTCTTGCTTTAAAAAGACTGCGGAGAAGCAGCAGCAAGCGGACCTGCTGTCTGTCATCGCTCCTCATGAAGCTATTTTTAGCTAGGCACTCCAAATGGTTGTGCAAATTAGGCAGAGCAAAACATTTCAGAGAGAACTGGGGATAAGTACTGTATTGTTTTCTATAGCCATTCAGAATTTATAAGGGGAAGTGAAAATGCTCAGTAATAAAGGGGAAATATAATATGGGAATATAAAATGCATTTATACCCAATTATGTGGATGCTGTAAACAAAGTAAACACAATTGTGCATAGCATTTTTTGATTCTAGGGCGTGAGCGGCATGGTGCCAGAGCAATTAGTGCTTCTCTCTCACAGCAATAAGGTCTGATTTCCAGTGGGGTGAACATGTCTGCATGGCCTCCCTGTGTCCATGTGGGTTTTTATCAGGGATCTCTGGTTACTTCCCAGATCTAAAGACATTTTGACACCTTATTATCCTGCAGTGGATATTATGAATGATCTGGTAGCTCAGTGTTTTGTGCTATTTATCTGTAGGTTGTGGGTTAAAATCCTAGGTTACAAATGTGGGTAGCATTAAGCCTTATTGCTCAAGGGGTGCTGTATGGCCAACCCTGTGTTCTTGCAAGACACTTCATATAAAAGCATCAGCTAAATGACCAAATGTAATGTGATGTAAATTATATGGCATAATCAGTTCCGTTTCCACTGCAAGTCCAGAGCAAAACTCATTCATTATTTTTCTATGGTCGCAGTTTCCCCATGTTTACCAAGGAAAGAACATTTCGGGTGCTGGGCAGATACACCCAGCACTGGGCACACACACTCTCACACTATATAGGGACAATTAAGAGCGTCCAATTCACCTTGAATTTTTGTTTTTGGACTGTGGGAGGAAACCGGTGAACCTGGAGGAAACCCATGCAACCACGGGAAGAACGTAGAAACTTCATCATGTATTATGGATTCCCAGCTCTGAAAGGTGGACGTATATATATATATATATATATATAATTTAAAAAATATATATATATATATATATACTTTATTTAAGTAAGCGATTGGCGCCCTGTCCTGGGTGTATCGGCCCTGTGTTCTTCCCTGAATGGTCATGGTAAACCCCACCACGACCCTAGAGGAAAAAGCCGAAGATAATTGATGAATGGATGGATTTCAGTAAGCAATATTTGGTCGGTGGGTTATTTAGCTTGTGGCCCCCAAATGCCTTGAAACATTCCTGGGTATAATACAGATGTGTGGACAGCAATAATAATTCAACAGTTAGATAAATAGAAGGGCAAAGCAAAGGGGGTGCAGACTGAGTGACTGAGAAACAGCAGCTCTGTACGTCAGTATATCCCTGACCTTTTAGTTGAGGGCAGTTTACTATCTCCAATTCGTGTAACATACATGTCTATCTGGGCGGAAATCAGAAAGCACAGACACAGAGAACATGCAGACCCAGACTACCATCCCTGGGAATTGAATCAAGGATCTACTTGCTCTGGGGCGCAGTGCTAGCTGAGCCAAACTGCTGCGTAATTCACAGTTGTGCTTACAAGTGCATTTCCAATGCTTAAATGCAGAATTTAAATACGGGTTAAACTAAATTACTCGAGTCCAGACTGCAGTGGGTGTGGATTGAGCAATGCAGTTAGACCATTTTTTATTTCTTCTCTGGCTGCAATGTATCAGTTCCTCCTGGGGTTTCCTGAGGCATTCCCAGGCCATTCGAGAACATAATCTTCCCAATACGTCATGGGTCTGCCCTGAGGTCTTTTCCCAGTTGGTTGTCCAGTTGATCCTTACTAAATGTATAAATGACTTCAGCTGAATCCTTTGCAAAAAGAGCAATAACTCCTTTAAACCGAGAGCTTTTCTGGCTTAACTCCTTTTGCACTATAATGGTCAGATACAATGACCCCATGAGTGCAGCCACTGACTGGATTTATCTATGAAAGTCACACAGCAATGAACAAGACTCCGAAGGTGGTAACTCATTTCCTTATTGTGTACATATCATGAGATACATATTAAATATTATCATGGACACCCCAGTGATAAGCGCGTTCGAGCCTCAGCTTGGAGAATCAAGATTTGAATCCCAATCTAGGTAGAGTTTCCAAGTTGTCTTCATGCCTGTGTGGGTTTTCTTCAGGTTTTCCAATTTCCTTTCACAGTCCAAAAGCATGGATTCAAGTTGAATTGGCTGCTCTAAATTGCCCCTATATAGTTTGTCTCAGTGTGTGTCTAACGATGGATTGGAACCTTGTCTTGGGTCTAGCTACCCTGTGCCCGATTTGTTCTTCCCTGGATGGGCATCAGGAACCCATTGTTGCAACCTTATTAGTGTATTAAGCAGAAATTAATTGGATGAGATGAACTGTCATGACCTCAGCTCACAGTTTTAGTACAGGTGACACATAACTTGGAATTAATCGTTATTACCATGACAGCATGTGACTGATGTCTCATGGTGGTTTATTTTAGATAATTCAAGTAAACATAATTTCTTCTTAATTGTAACAGGTTGGAATTTTGATACGTCTTATTTAGTGACTATAACAAAGTCCAGTAAAAAAAATGCTGTGATGTTAATTAAATAAACTTCCTAAACCATTTTTGTTTCATGCAGGGAACATTATCCTGCTGGAAGAGGCCACAGCCATCAGGGTATATTGTGTATATGCTGTAAAAGAGTGCAACAATGCAGAGGTAGGGGATACATGTCAAAGTAACATAAACACAAATGGAATGACCCAGCTTTTTTCAGCAGAACATCACACTCCCTCCACTGACTTGCCTTCTTCCTGGTGCCACGTGTTCTGCAGGTAAGACACATGTACACACCCGAACATCCACATGATGTAAGAGAAAACATGAATCACAAGACGAGGCCACCTTCATCCATTACTTGGTTTAGTTTTGATTGTGGCGCACACTTACTCGCACACACACCCAATATAGGGGAAATTTAGAACAGCCAATATAAGTTGAAATCATGTTTTTCGACTGTGGGGGGAAACCGGAGAAAGACCCCGTGAACACTGGGAGAACATGGTAATTTATACCTGGAGGACCCACTGTTGAGGAGCAGCCATGCTAACCACTAGGCCACCATGCCACCCACTGGTGTTTATATTGTTATTATATTTTGGAAAACCATAAGTAATTTCATTTATATAGTGTGAATGTGATTCCAATGTTAGGAAGCCAGTGAGAAAGTTTATTTATGTGTGTGGTGATGGCTGAATTGCAGCAAAGATTAAAGTATGTGCACAGAATGTGGTACGTAAGCAAAGGAAATTTATTTCTAAACATATCTGATTTGAGTGGGCAAGTGCACGTTTTACAGCCACTGTGTGGGAGAATGGAGATTGCTGCTTACGGATTAGAAGTCTTTAGTAATAACATGATATTGCTGTTTGTGTATGAAAAATTTAGAGGTTTTGCTTTGATTTATGATCCACTTACAGTGGATCAGTCAATAGTTTGAACACACCTCCTTTTTGCTTCATTTATTGTCCATGTTATCAATTCCACTTACTGCAAAGACTGACTTTGTAGTTCTACAATTCAAGACTGTTGTCCATCTGCGCTTGGACTAGAGCACATACTGTGTAAGTCCCCTTTACTCTGTTCTCTAATGGTCAGAATGCCAATAGTAACACTACAGGGCAGGTATTATTTGATTGGTGCACTATTCCTATCCCAGCAGAGTCACTGAGGGGTTTAAATGAAACTACAGCAGCACTGCTTCCCTAAAACCCCCTCACTGCATCAATGTCACTGCAGAACTGACAATAAACAATACACAAAACAAATTATACCTGTTACGTGATGGTCCTGACCAGCAGAGAACAGAGATCCAACAGGGAACTAACAGAGGACCAACAAAAACAAGAAAACAGATGGACCACAGTCTGTAATGTAAAACTAAAAAGTGGAGGAAATGGACAATGGAGCAAAAAGGCGGTGTGTTCACACTTTTGATTGGTGCTTTTGATCGTATATAGTAGGACTAATAGCATGCAGGGACCAAAAAATGCTTTAAAAAGGTTAAATTCCAGTAATAAGCTTAGGGACATGTAACAAAAACAAGAAAACAGATGTATGACAGTCTGTTTTTAAAACTTCAAAGTGCATCTATATGGTAAGTGGAGAACATAAATAAGAAAACAAGAAGGGGGTGTGTCCAAACTTTTGACTGATATTATGGATGTGTCTCAGGGGTCTCATCAATGTTTAGGACATTAGAAAATGTGAAGACGTTGTTCATAAATTGCGGTTATTGCTTTACTAGGCAGTACTGGATTACCTTAAATGTGTCATAAGGAATAATATCAACAGGTAAATGCAGGAAATGCAAACTACGTGCCTCGTAACACAACAAATGATGGAACGTGGTAGCCAAATAATATTTTATGCAGAAAGATATAAAAAAAACAATCAACACATGCTGCTTATTATGATGTATAGGGCTGGGTAAAGTCTGAGCTGTCACTATGATGTAATACAACATGTTCACATAGACATGTACAGGCACAATCATCTCATTCACTTGATGTTCTTTGTTCAGTTTAAATAAACGTCAATCAGCATTAAGCTCTGGAAAAAAAAATTAACCAAGCTTAGATTTGATCAAAATATTTTTCCCGATAACTTAGAAACCACTCGAGAAGAACAAAATAAAAAGTAAGAACTAAAATAAGATTGTAATCACGAAGTTTGAGGTGAAAAGCAACATAGCTGTCTCAGTCTGGCAATGACAAATAATTATCAGTGTACAACTTTGTACACAACATTAAATCAGTGCATGACTGCATGCCTGTTTGAACATGCTGGGAAAAATACTGAATGTGGATCCAGCAAATTCAGTAGAATGCCTGGCTTTGACTCTGTACCCCATCTTGCAGTAAACATACAGCAAGCAGTCGCACACACTTGTATGTATCACTGGCACATCCCATAGCATCATATCTCTTTGGGACGTGAAAAGCACTATAATATCATATACTATATTTGCTGTATAAACTTGGGAACGTGTTATAAATACCTGTTTTTTTACTATTCTAAGGACCAGCATTATTCAGTACAGGCCAAAAATGTGGACACACCTTCTCATTCAATGTGTTTTCTGTATTTTTACGACTATTTACATTGTAGATTCTCACTGAAGGCATCAAAACTATGAATGAACACGTGGAGTTATGTACTTAAAAAAAATGAAATACATGAAAACATGTTTTAGTGTCTTCAAAATAGCCACCCTTTGCTCTGATTACCGCTTTGCACACTGTTGGCATTCAAATTAATTATACTAGTGAACCCTTATAGGCACACCTGAAAACCATTTCAGGTGACTACCTCTTGATGCTCATTGAGAGAATGCCAAAAGTGTGCAAAGCAGTAATCAGAGCAAAGGGTGGCTATTTTAGACACTTGAATCTAAAACATTTTTTCAGTTATTTCACCTTTTTCTGCTAAGTACATAACTTCATGTGTCCATTCATAATTTTGATGGCTTCACAGAGAATCTGCGATGTAAATAGTCGTAAAAATACAGAAAACGCATTGAATGAGAAGGTGTGTCCAAACTTTTGGCGTGTACTGTATGTAATTCAGTACTTTACTCTGCGTTAGAATAAAGGAATAAGCACGTGATTGGTATTGACCGCGCGCTATTCCAAATGTATATGGCATGCATTCCAACACAGCATCCAGTGAGCGGCATCGGGGACGCAGCTGCGCGTCTATTCAGATCCAAATCCAAACGGGCTGCACTGAACCATTAAACAGAAAGAAATGGATCTGTTGGTGGTCCTCACCTTTTCCCCTCGTCTCGTTGGCCATGCTGTCGGAGCTTTTCCCCCGCTGTCTGGAAGAGTTAGTTACGGCGCGCACGTCTCAGTGCAGCCGCTGGCTGAGACGCGCCACCTCCAGTCCAACTAACTGATTCCAAATTCAGGATGTCCGTCGCATTTTGTCAGTTCAAGTCAGCTGGGTGAAAAAAAAACAATAGGACTCCTGTTGAATACACACAGACACAAGGTCGTAAGCAGTCCTTGCTCCAAAAGCCGATCCTCTGCGCGTTCGTGAGCTGCGCCTTATGCGCTGCTGCCTCCAGCGGCGCAGAAACCCGCACGCTCCCTGTTCCTCCTCTGTGACGCCTCAAAAAAGCAACCATCCCTCCATAAACATGTCTAATGCTCTCAGGGAAAATACAGAGATCAGTATGGACAAATTACAAATATGAAATGGTGCAGCCTGAAAAAGTCCAGATAGACGTAAAGCCGTTATAGAACCCTCTAAAGATATAAGTGCACCTTATTTAATCGGTCTTCAGGGACTGATGTTAAATGTTTGTGTGAGGCTGCTTAGTGGTTAGCACATTCGCCTCTCAGCGCTGGGGATTCCCAGTTCGAATCCCAATCTGGGTGGAGTTTTCATGTTCTCCCCGTGGTGGCGTGGGTTTCCTCCAGGTTCTCCGGTTTCCAAAAACATTCCAAAAACATGAAGGTAAATTGAATGCTCTAAATTGCCCTGCATAGTGTGTGTGTGTGTGTGTGTGTGTGTGTGTGTGTGTGTGTGTGTGTGTGTGAGTGACTGTGTTAGTGAGTGTGTATCCAGCGATGGATTGGCACCCTGTCCTGGGTGTATTTGCCCAGCCCCCGAGATATTATCCCCTAGATGGGCATGGGGATTGTATTGCAGGGGTTACGTTCCAGAGACTCCCGCAACATTTTCTAAACTCTTGAACACACGGAAATATAGAAACATGTATATACATTACTGAATTACATCAATTAAAAAAAATAATAAAAATAAAATAAATAAATAAATAAAAAAAAACACCCACACCTCAAAAAAGTGACTCACGATATAATGCATGGTTGTTCATTTCATTGTCTATGCTACTATGCTATATTAAATGCTTCATTAATAATTTTAATAAAGTATTCTGATTCATATGCAATGGTGGGGGAACCTGGTTGAAATTATTTAATAAACGTGCTTGAGAATAGAAAACAAAATCTGATTACCATGGTGTGAAGCGAACCAGAAATTTTGTGAAAATCTAGAGTTTCTAGAGCACATTAATCGTAGATGGGCTTTTTTCATTTACAGCATTTAATTATCTCAGAACTAAGAATTTTGCCTAAAAGCTAAAACCAAGAGTTTTAAAACGAGGACAGTTTTAGAAGATATGAAAGGACTTCCATAAAGAGATAACGATTGACTCAAGACTAGACTTACCAGTATAAAGTTTTAAAACTGGAATACATTTTATCAACTGATTATTTGCTACAAAGAGAGAGAAGCTGGACTAAATGTGCTACAGCCTATACATTATTAATTTATTAAACCAGTAATAAATATTGTCAATAACAGATTACTGAGCTCATGCTCAAGGACCAATTAAGAGGACCGGAATGATTTAAATGTGTCTTACTATTGTTTAGAATAAATAAATGAGCATAAAAGAGCACAAGTGACAAATATGTGGTGACAACTAATTGTTATGATTTAAAAAACATAGGACATGGCTACTTTTAGATCACATAGCTTAACAACCATGACTTTAGCAGTTGACAATTGGTCTATGAGTAATCTACTTGTGAGTGCATAAAAAAATGTGACATTTGCCATTCACTCCCACTCATGATATATGAGCAGTGCTGCACTACTGTACCTGATCCAAATACAAGCTACTTCTTTTCATGTATACTGAAGGTCCAGTGTTCATTTCCATATATTATGTCACATCAATAATCTATTAAATGAATCAAGGGTAAATGTAAACGTTATCCAAAGAGTAACATCCCCCTAACAGGAAACAAATAATACAAACATTTTTGTAATTGGCTATTTCTATTTAATTATATTTTAAATCCACAAACAATAGAGTACCTGTTCAAGTATGTTGAAATAAGTATGTTGAAGTCCACATGTGCCAAAACTTTTGTAATGCATCACGATGCAAAGTAAATGCACCATTCTAGCTTTATCTCGCAATGCAGGGAAAATAAAGTAAAATTAAACAGTTTACATAAATTGGGCACTCCAAAAACACAAATAATTCTAGACCTATTGCCACAGGTCTACAAAATCAATGACCTTGTCATGCAGTCTGCCTTTACAAAGGTTTGTAAAAGAATGGGTCACTCATACACTCAGTGAATTTACTTATCAACTCATCAACTGTGAGAGGCATGATTGACAAATGAAAGCATTTAGGAACAACAACTCAGCCATGTATTAGCAGACCTTGTCAGACCATGCCACTACTGAGTGCTAAGGTGCATACAGCAGAAAAGTTGACAACGCTCAGCTGACTCAATAACTGCACAGTTCCAAACCTCCCGACAACAACAACAGCATTAACTTTCTGTGCCGAAAGTTTAATAGCATGGGTGTGCAAGGCAGAGAGTAGCATCCTTCAGACTTTCATATCCACCAAAACATCAGACAGAGTGGTGTGTACCACATTTCAACTAGACTATGAAGCTTTAAAAGTATGGTCTGTAAATTGAGGAGTCACTTTTCTCTACTAAGTAATTTGATAAAGGTCAACATTATCTGCCTAACTGCACAAAGCCAACTGTTTGTTGGAAAAGGGATAATCTTATAGAGCATTTTTTTATTTATCTTTAAAATAGTGATTAAAAAGTCAAACATAACTGCTCTTCTGGATAAATGAGCAAAAGTTCTCAGACACTCTCCAACATCTTAAACACCACAGTAGGTAAAAGTGAGGAAGTTGTTGGCTTGTGGTCAAGAGGGTTAAGATACTAGACATGCGAGCTAAAAGTTCGATATGTTTAGATTCCTGGTCCCACCAAGTACTATGGCTGGAGAGCCTTAGAGGTCAGGTACCTAATCCTAAATTCCTTAAAAGGCTGTCCAATGCTCTGTGTACACGTGTTGCTTCACTAGTGTGTGTGTGTTTCACTGCATGGGCTAAATGTAGAGGAAAAATTACCGTGTGCAAGCACAGTGGGAAAAATAGATCACTTATAAGGTGTAGGTATCTAAATACTGTTGTTTATATAGTGTACATATAAAACATGCTAACCAAGTAAGTATTTATTTTATATGCAAGTGTATTCTTTAAACATGCAGTTAAATACAGTTCTTTAGTAAATTTACTTCGTAATTGTTCAACACACCGACAGGATGACTTTAAGAGCACAATACAGAATGAATTAAGTGTTTAAGACAGCTATTACCAAGATAAATTATAGGTGCCATGCAAAATCATTACTAAAATGTAACATAATGCACTTAAAACTCAGACAAAGGCAGACAGTGATTTGGTAAAAAAAAATCTTAAGCCAACAAGCTAAATTAACTACATTGAAGCACATACTACTATCCCATTTGTATGAAAAAATAAGGGGGGGGGGGGTGCTTAGAGATGCTTTAAAGATAAATACTGAAGGACTACTTCGACTCCAGTGTTTTACAAACGTTCTATTGCAAAAGGTGAAGAGAGTGCATTAAATAAAACTGAGCTAGCCTCAGAGCTGCAACCTTGATTTGAGATCTGCAGCATAAAGAAAGCCCACACCAGTCCCTAAAAACATATGGAAATTAAAGTTTTGGAGAGTTTGTTAAGTTCTAAAGAAATTTTTGTGCAGAAAGGCAATTTTAAGAAAACATATTGAAATGATGACTTCTCTTCTGTACACAGTATGACAAAACATACTGTTCCATACATTGCATTGTAGGTGTACTTCTAAAATAAATGTTTAAGTGCAAGAGACCTTTGGAACTGTTTCACTTTAAAACAAATTCTGTTCTGTAACACAATAATAGATTATATTGCAAATTAATGAAAACCCACAATGGTCACAGCAATCACTTCAATCTGTTAAAGGTAAAAGTTATAAGACCATCTCCAAGCAGCTTGATGTTACTGTGACAACAGAAATTTAAGAATTCAGAAATTTAAGATCCATGTGACATGTCCAGGGACCAACCTCCCAGGACATGGCCACAGGAGGAAAAGTGATGAAAAATCAAAGAAACAGATAATACGAATGGTAACCATAAGAACTTTTAAACAGATTAAGGTGAACTTCAAGCTCAAGGAACATCAATATCAGATCGCATCATCCGTCGTCGTTTGAACCAAAGTGGACTTTAAGAGAGACAACCAATGATGACACCATTGTTACACTTACATTTAGTTATTTAGCTGACATTTTTATCCAAAGTGACTTACAAGTATCCCAACTTCATGATTGGGGTCAAAACACAGGGCACTACAGCACCCAGAAGCAATGAGGGTTAAGGGTCTTGCTCAAAAATCCACATGGGTAACTTTAGTGGACCTGGGATTTGAACCCACAACCTTAGATTGATAGTTCAACACCCTAACCATAACAATTGTTTTCAATTGTTGAAAACATAACAAAAAAAACAGACTGGACTTCTATGAGCCCGGAGATAAATCCTATCAAGCATCTTTGGAAGGAGCTGAAACATGCTGTCTAGTAAAAGCACCTGTTAAACCTGAGACAACTCTCCCACTTTGCTCATGAGGAGTGGGCCTCATTTTTATTTAATATCATTTTTGTCAGATTCAAGTCATTTCTGTGATCATTGTAGGTTTTTCTTTCATTAACCGAGGGGTCCCAACAATTTTGAGCACATGTGTACATGGCATTTACAATGAAATATGATGTAACAAAAAACAACATGAGTTTTAACATACACTGTTTAAAAAATAAAAGGGAACACTTAAACAACACAATGTAACTCCAAGTCAACCACACTTCTGTGAAACCAACCTGTCCAG
>JAOUQT010307000.1:0-15396 GCA_025769995.1 Xyliphius kryptos | reverse complement strand
CCTCCTAGGACCTGGCGTCCACATGCGTGGACAAAAACGCATGCTATGCCAAGAGTTCGGGTCTTAGGAGGTTAATCTGATTAGCTAAGCAGTTTGTCCAGCTGTGACAACAACACACACCTCTAACTGCTTTACATTTATATCAATGCACCAGGTTACCTTTAAAAAATAAGGGAAGCAATTAAAATTCCGTCTTTAAATGACACTGAAGTGAATGCAAACAGGTCATGTTCACCCTCTTGAGAGGTCATATTCAATAAAACTGCTCTGATTCAGTCATTGTGATTGTATTTAGATAAACTGAGCTAGAATCATTTAATTTTTCCATTTTGTTAATATCTTTGCATTATATTACATCCTGGGGTTAGGGAACGAAGACTAAACGAAGATGCTGGAGCACACATTTCTTGCACCTGACAAAAAAAATGAAAAGGTTCCAAGCCAAACTGTTGTGGACTAGATAACATTGTGGAAGACCAAGTCATTAATAATTTAACAAATTCTTGATTTGCATAATCACTGCTTGATGCTGCAAACGCTGTCTTTTGACAAGAATGGACGCAAATTCCCAGGGACACACTACAAAATTCTCCCAAATGTTGATAATGCAGCATGAAAATGCCCAGGGTTTGTAAGTGGATATAAGGGCTAAATTATATCCTCTCATAAAGTACAACAAAGATGATCAGTTGTAAAATGATAGCAAGATTGTGGGTGAGAAAGGTTTATGCATGTTAGGTGTGTAGTGAAATGTAAGTCATAATAATAGTGCAAACGAATAAGCAATAGAAGTGTCAGGCAGATGGGGTTTCAGTTAAGTATAGGCTTTCTGGGTCTATTGTACTGCATCTTAAAATCTAATGTACTGCCTTTTTCTGCCCTTTCTGGTAAAAGCAGCACAAGTTTGTAATATCGTGCTATTCCATTTTTTTTTGTATTTTAAACACTAATCAGAATTAATATTTAACCTTAGAAGTAATCTAACCTCTTTAAATAAAAGATCAGTAATTCTACATACTGGAACTTTAAAAAGTACAACCTTTCTATGACAATGAGTGCTTAAACAGATTTAAGAACTGGAACTACTCACTTTAGTAACCAAATTAGAAACAATTTTACATTTCGCCACACCTTATTTCTAACCACAAACAGTACAATACTGTCTAAATTTCACAGTACTAAACAAAAGGAAAAGTATTTAAAAATCTTTATTACAATTTATTAAAAAAAAAGTGACTGCACACACAGGTCATGTTCACACTTAGCGGTCTATTTTATAAAACTGCTGCAATTCAGTCATTGAGACTGCATTTAAATGAACTGTGCAGCAATCACTTAATGTTTTCCATTTTATTCATCTTAAACTACAAAAGGCCGCATGGGGAAAAACAAGTAAAAACCATTAATGGGGGGAAAAAAACAAAAAAACAAAGACAGTTGCGGAGGCGCCAAGAAAAAAAACTACAGTGTGAGAACATGCCAGACGCAGAGAATGAAAGATTATGCGTAAGGCTGGGGTCTGGTTTCAAGCTTGTTGAATGGCCTCTTTGTGTGGCTGAGCTCGGCACCCTGCACGACTTGTTTAAGTGTCTATACTTGTAATAACACATACTCCTGCAATTTTGTAATTACAGATAGATGCTGAACTATGACAGAAGCTTATTGAGTGGGGCAGTGGTTTAACCATCGTTCTAAAACGGGTAGTTATGGTCCTTTAATCTGATTGGCTAAATCATTTGTCCAGCTTTGACATTATTAACGATAATGCACACTTTATCACCATTCATTTCAATGCAAGATTCAATACATTATTTTCCCAATGTTTTTTTTATAAAATACATTGTGATTTGGCCACTAGATGGCACTAATAAATTGTTAGAGAAACTGGAAACCTGTTACTCAGCATTAAGCGTTCAATTGTAAATATGGACTAGGTTAAGTTGTGGAAGACCAGTTTGTTTATTTATTTCTTATTATAGTATGTTAATAACGGTTTTATAAAAGCAATAAGGCAACTCAAGGTTTGCATTATATAAACACCTCAGTGACACTGATGTCATAGGAATAATGCACCAACCAAATAATACTTTCTTTGTGTTGGTACTATTAGGGTCCTGACCACTGGAACTGAGTAGAGGAGGAGATTTACACAGTATGTACTGCAGTTCACAAATGGACATATATGCTACACTACAAAGTGCATCTTTACTGTAAGTCTAAACTTTTGGCTGGTACAGTATAAATAACATTGCGAGGCCCAAAACCTGTTTACACACTCTCACTGGTGAAAATGAATGGAAGGCAATGCATAAAAACAAGTGTGTGTCTTTAGACATGTTCCTATACTAATATGATAACCTTTTAACCTGTTGGTTTATGTACCTTACAGTTAGTCATACCATTGTTACTGTTACTAGTGTGTATTATTAATCATCATGTATGTATCATTTAAAACTTGACTGAATTTTTTTTTACTAGTGAGTGTAGCATTCCTGTGTGATCGCAATTAATCCAACTATTGTGTGAAACTACTGCTCCCTCTGCTCTTCCTGCACACATCTCGGTTTACAAAAAGTCAGAGCAAATAACTAGTAATGTAGGCTACTTGAGCGAAGAGTTTTCGTTTTTAACAAACCTATTATTATATTACAACACACATGAAACAAAGACTTGGTTGTGATTATAAACAGTTTACATACCAACATGTGAGTCGAGAACATCAACAAGTTAAGTCATTCCATCATACACTGCTAGTGCAGTTTTTTTAACCCTAAATCAATCAATCATTCATTTATACTTGATTTCAAATGACCATTTCTTTTTATATGCTATACATGTAAGGCCGGTCACTTCTTCTTGCCCACTTTGTTAGTAAATGGGTTCTTCTGTAGCGGTCAAATGTGCAGGGAAAGACTGCACTCTAATATAATCTGCATTCAATTTTAATCACTCTCAATGCCAGTGACTTCAAATTGCCAATAAAGTTTTTGTGTTAGCTGTGGGTTAACTCTCACTCTAGTCTGCCTCTCAGATCAGGCTGCATAACAAGGCCTGCAAAAATACTTAAGTGCTAAATAACATAAGTACATTTTATAATTTAATTTAAACATATGAAACTACCTGGCCAGTAAATCTTTAGGCAACTACGAATCTTCTCGTCCACAACTGTTTAAGTTACCTTTAGCCTAGAAGTCACTTTAGTTTTCATACTATTGTGCACTTTATCACAGCTGAGACCCAACTGACACAAAACTATCAGCACACTACACACATTTATTTAAAAATACTACATTTTTAAAAGAAGTAAAGTGTTACTGCATACACATCCCAGAGCAGGTTTTACCTCATAAAGTGTAAAATAATATCGCAAATACAAAAACATACATTGACACCAGTAAGGAATACATTTACACTGAAAAACTGTTGGTGGGCAAATAAATAACTAATCATTATCAGAAGTGTGTGTCTTTTATGGCCATGTTTAAGATGTTTTTAGGTTATTACCTTAGCAATGTGCCATAATACACAATAAATAAGATGCCGAATATAAGAGAGGAGATACTGCAAGATCATAGGTTAGGGTCGTTGCATACTTTTTATAAATCTGGGTCACCTATCCTCGATACTACAGCGCAGGCATGCCCAATACGTCGAGCGCGGTCAAACCAGTCGAACACATATATTTGTAGATCAGTGGAACACTGCACAGGTTCGAGAAAGAAAGGACAGGCAAGTCTCTTAACTGTGCTTATCAGCACTTATTACAGCACAGTATTGAAAGCATTTATGCACACGCACCTTTCACAAACCTTTTGTATAGATGTTTTTGTTTATATTTAAAATAGGTTACCTTTTTGTAATTCTGTATATACTCTGTTCGTATTGCAAGAAAAGATCAATAAAAACAATGGTTAAAATGAAACAACACGCCAGACTGAAAAATATTGTAGATTAAAGACCACCCTTGATAATGGGTCATATTATCCCTCTCATTAATTTTTTGTATGTTACTTATTTGTTATGGTCTTTATATTCATATTTTGGTTTTAACAGTCATATGAATCTGTAGTCCTGATGTCCACTACATAATACAACAAGGTCTTTAATGCCGTTCAAAAGAGCCATGACTTAGTAAGATCCAGTGTGCTAACATGCACACACTCCCTGATTCCTATGGGACAATTTATCATATCAAGTTTACTTCTTTGCAAGTTTGAAGTGGGAGAAAACCCAGACAAAAATTTACAGATATACAGGGAGAACATGTACAAAAGTCTACACTGTCACACACCGCGCCAGTCACCTCCAATAATTACAGTACAGAATATTTTAAAATTCCATCATCCAGCTAAGAGAAAAATCCAGAAACAGGGACAGAAGAGGATATAATGTAGGTGTAGTTACAAAATTATTAAAGTAACAATCCAAATCATAATTGAGATGAAATCACACCACACAAAAATGTAAACTTATTTAAACAGACATGCTTAAAGTGAACAAAATAGACCAGACAAAAGTCTTAGTTTGTATCTAATTAATGTCACACAAAGTTAACGCAAGGACTTAAATACAGGACATGAAACAGGAATACAAAAGCTGTAGAAGAGAGAACAGGCTCAGAACTGATGCACATCTTAATAAACAAAAAAAGTTTTTGGTACTTATGGGGTAAGTATGGGGGTGGTAATAATGCCGGGCAAAAAATAAACCAAATCTAAAATTATACAATAGTAATGTTAGTACTATTATATTAACAAGAGTCAAACAGATATATAAAATAATAAATAAGCACACATTTGCTTAAGATTTTAAATGTTTTAAAGTTGATTACTAATTGCTGTCAACGACTATATAAACAACCTTTAAGAAATTAAAAACTTAAAATTACCTTTTTTGGTACAATTTACTTTTAAATGCTAAAGCTAACGAAATTACTGTAAATCTACAAAGTGGTAACATTAAAAAAATAAATACATTATATAATTGCAGGGTAGTTGTGGGCTTGTGATAAGAAAATCCCTGGTTTGATTCCATGCTCTTCCAACTACTTTGGCTGAAGTGCCCCCAAGCAAGGCACCCAATTCTTTTATGTTGCCCACAGTTGTGAGCACATATGCTCACTTCACCAGTGTGTGTATGTGTATGTTTAAATGTGGAGGACAAATTCCCGTGTGTAAGAACAGTAAGCAAAACAAAATCACTTTACACTTAAAAAAAAAATTTTATGAATAAAGTAGACAAAAACAACAGGAAATTACTAAGTAACCAGGAGAAAAAGTAAAGGGAGGAAAGGTAGGTTTTAGGGGGAAAAAAAGGGTGAAAATTAGGAGAATTTCTCAGTTTCTAAATTGTTCACACCTAAAGTTCACATGTATTATTAAGGTGGTGGATGATGGTACGACTGGATCAGACACCTATAAGTTTTGATTGTTCTGTTCTCTGTCCAGCAGGGTTCTGATCATAGAACATGCATATTGGCGGTGCAATCAGTCACAGCAGACACTCTCTCTTTGCCTCTGGAGCGAGAGAAACAATATTTCGATTGTCCTGCCTGTCCTACATATACAGTGAAATTGACATGGCAGTTTATATTTCTACATACCAATACTAACAAAGTATGCAAAGAAACACATGGACTAGTCTGTTATTGTAGAACTTCAGAGTCTATCTACATAAGCAGTTCCTAAATGGTGGGTCATGCACACGTTCCGGGTGGGTCGTGAACAGCTTGTAAAAATAAACACAGTGGAATATTTTTTGTTAACTTTTATTGATTTATCAGCATGATTAAATGTGAGTGATGTTAACCCTTTACCTTCGTCATGGAACAAAAAAAAAGTTCCCAGATCTAGCAGCCCATCAAAGAAAAAGAGCCAAAACAAATAAGTTGAAGGAAATCATAAATTAAAAAGAAAAAAAAAACAGCATTAAGAACACTAAAATCAGAGGCATGTACAGAAAGTCGTTGCCACGATAGATTCTATTGAAAAAAGGAAGCGATAAAGAAGCAGTAGAAAACAGTAGCTGGTGAGAAATGTGAATTCTATTCTGTTAAATGTTTATTTACATTAAACTTGTATATTCATTTTTATTTAAAAAAAATAATAATAATTAAATACTGTATTTACACTACCGCTCAAATGTTTAGGATCCCTTTTTTGAAAGAAAAACACATGGACATGAAATTTACAAACAATATTGTCCATTCCATAATTGATTTAATTGTATCTGATCATTTTTAAAGAATTAAAATGTTTGTATTAAAGCTTACCATGCGGTTAACTATTCCCTTTAAAGAGTGACAAACTGGATCTAACAAGGACAGAAAAAGGAGTGGGAGGCCTCGATGCACAACTGTGCGGGAAGATAAATATCTTAGGGTGTGCAGTTTGAGAAAAAGGCATTACATTAATAGTGAAATGGACAATATTGTTTGTAAATTGTGTTTTTCTTTCACAATGAGGGAAATTTGCAAGTGATCCTAAATCTTCTAAATCTAAAACAAATTAACCTGGTTTGTTGTTTTGTTTTCTGTAAAAGTGGGTCGTGGCTCTATATCAGTGGAACTGAAAAAACATTTAGTGGAACTGAAAAAACATTCATTCCTGAGGAGGAGTGCCTAATAAAATGGCCGAAGAGTGTATGTATTTATGAATGACCACATTCTGTATTCTCATTAACTGCCTCAAACAAAGGCACATTTTAATAGTCATGTTTGATCTGCAAAAGCTGTCGATTATTTTGTAGCTCATGGGTAACATAAGTCACACATGTTTGGGGATGTTTTCAAGGTAATTCAGCTTCAGGATGAAGTCATGCATGTATCTGTTTTTAATCCGGAGACTTTTAAAGGTGTGTAGTGTATTCAAGGTTAAATAAATAATGCAGTGGTTTAAAGATAGGAAGCTGGATGTTCTTGAAAATGTTAGAATGTTAATCCAAGTCTGAAAGTCTGAACATTTTGCACTGGTCTAACAAAGCAGAATGCTTTTTTCTGTTTCCAAACAAAATAAAACGACTACAGTCCTGTGCGTAAGAATATGCAAACACCCCAAAAACTGATATGAAAAGCTTGGAAAAACATAATAAATAATGTAATGGCTGTTAATAAAGTAAAGTTATTTTCATACCAAAATAACTTTACTTAATTCAAAATTTCATTTATGGACATGATCATAATCATTATCATTTCCAGGCATCATCCTCATTTTTAATTACTTATTTTCAAACCCATTTTACTTCTTTGTTAAATGTTGTACCATACGACAAAACCTAAACAAAATGCCATTTCAAATGGGTTTTATGCATATCACACCTAGAATAGCTTTTAGGTTTGAAGCTCGATCTGGCTGGATTTTCCATGTTCAAAAACATGGATTCAAGGTAAATTGGCTGCTATCAAAAGCCCAACTGATCTACCCTATATCAGAGCTCACCAAAAGGTGGACCGCGGTCCAGACCCAGGCTTAGTTCACTATAGGTTTGGGTCTGCAAGCAATCGTGTTAATTTTAAGTGGCTGAACTGTCATGTTTTCACGGTATGGGCTTCACTGTGCTTACAGACCAATTGCGTGCATAGTAAAATCAAAATGGCACTCCTCAGCCAATTAAATCGAGCAGATTCGGAAATGCTGACTCGAAGCGTGCACAGGCAAGGTATGGGGCGAGAAGCAGCAATTAGAAAAGTCAAACAAAGGTTAATTAAGATGAGCTGCTCTAAAGAAAGAAAAGCAAAAACAGAGGAATTGTTGTGAAATAGTAATTTTATGCCATTTTATTGATTTTTTTCATTAACACACTTTAGAATGCACTTTTTTTAATTCTTTAAAATGTAGCTCTTGTTTTTACTGGAGGAAAAAATGTTTAAGTTTTATAAATAATTCATTCAGTGCAGCCTCTAAAAAAATAAATATTGTTAAAATATATTGAATGATATTTGTAACTTGTTTTGCCTTTCAGTTGTTAATGACAAAAAATTCTTAATAGAACTACTACTGTAGGTTACATCGGTTTACAGGAAATCACACTAAATCATAACACAAGTTAGAAATCATGATGTCCAGACCAAAATTTCTTCTACCTGGACCCTAAATTCCAATTTAATACCCCTGCCCTATAAAGTTTGATTGAATGAGTTGAGATGAGATGCTCTCAAAACATCCATCAATACTAATGTGAAGAGCTATTTAAAGGGCCAAGTGACAGGCTTTGTAGGAATTGTGGGGTCCAGAGACTTTTGGTTTTTGTACAACTCCATTTGATTATAAGGAGTTACCTAACTGTGTACAGTCTGAGGGAGCTCATTGAGTTTCAGACTGCACAGATTCCACAGAGTGAAGAACGACTCTTCTCCCCAGTTTCCACCGCTGTTGTGTAAGCTTGCGTGACTTAAAAATATGTTAATTCGAAGAGGAGGGGGAAAGAAGAGGAAAATACAAAAAAAGCAGTGTTCTCATAAGAGGAGTGTAAAAAAACGCCTATCGGATTACAATAACATCCTCGGAGCCCGACCACCCCCTCCCTCCTGTAAGCATCGCGTGAGAGCGCCGATTATGAATAACGCGCAGGCCCCGTCCCAAACTCAGGTCGTGCACTATCGTACTTTAAGACTTTTCCTACCTAGTACACGAGTACGAACAAATAGGCTTAAATGACACGACATTTACGCATGGTAGCAAATTACAAAAATAGGTTTAAAAGGTGGAATCCATGTACCAACTCCTCAAACTAATTAGTACAATAAAGGCGAGCTTTGGACGCTACCCCGAAAGCAGGCTTCGTCTAATGCAAGAGATAAGTACAAAGACCCGGATGTTAAGGTGGAACGGAATATTTAGACTTGATTGTTGACGTCTCTGTCGAGCAACTTATAAAATTATAACCAACTAAAAAAAAAACACTAATACTGCTGCGTACAAAACGTGTTGTTACTTGTGGCACTTATTTCATATTTAGTGGTTGTGTTTAGTGACCCTTCTTGAGTTTCCTGTTTGAGTGTTAAGCATTCGGCATTAGGTTGTCTAGTGGAAAAGATACATTTGTGTCCTGGCTGTCATTTGCACACAACTGAAATTCAACCACAACAGCAGAACATGGAAAAAGCAGAAGAGTCATAATCTATAAAATGATTTAAACCTCATGCACCATGGCACAGACCACGAAGGCCTGTGGTTCAATCTGAATGCTAAAGCCACACACAAAAACCAAAAACAAAAATCAGGCAGACTTGTGCAGTTATGCAACGAATACAGGTGTCTGTAAAAAGACAAAACAAAACAAAAATGCAGCCAAACGTGTGCAGGAAGCAAACGGATCTTTAGAGGACAAAGCACTCTCAGGATGTCAGTCCCTAATTAAGTTTCGCATAGATACTTACAAAAAAAGGCAGAAGAGCACCATAACCAGATGTGCGAACCACAACACAGATCCCATGTGACTACTAAAGCTTATATGAATAATCCTGCAGGCATTGATATGCTGATAACCTGCTCAGGATATGGTGCATCCGAACTGCCAGCTGGATCACTTTATATAAGCATCCAAATGTGACAAGGTCATCAAAAAAATTATAAATACAATTATTAAAAAATATTGAGCCACAACACCATTATTGTGAATACTTCGATTTATTTAGAGTCTGTAATTACATGTTTGATTTTGTATTAGACTTTATTCAACGTTTTAAAATATGATTTAAAAATAATTGGGGGGAACATAGGACCTGTGTGTGAAATCTGCATTCCTTCCTGTGTCTGAGCAAGTTTTCTCCTAAGTTCCCTTGCTACTGATGATGTGAAAACCAGTGCACTCATATTGCTATGTGCCCAGAGCAGTGGGCAGCCCTGTATATGGTGCCCAGGTCACAATTGGGATAGGTGCCTTGCCAAATAGAACTTCAGCCATAGTACTTGATGGGACTGAAAATCTAACAGGGCACCTACAGATCGTAAGGCTGTCTCCTTGCCCTAAAGTCTTAATACTGTCCTAAGTAACGCGACTGTTAGCAAGTTCGTAACAGTGGGAAACATTAGAGTTGAACAGGGGGACTGTTTAAAACCCTGTGTTAGATGTTTAAGAAGTGTTTGTTTTTAAAAACAATGATTAAACAAAGCTCACACAGTGATTTAGCTCTACTAGGCTAAAGTGGAAGATGATGAATGGGGTCAACAAACGACCTGTGTGTGGAATCTGCATGTCCTCCTTGTGTCTGAGAGGGTTTACGATTAATTGCCCTTCTAGAGACAATGTACAAAACAGTGCACTCAAATTGCTATGTGCCCAGCCATGTATACTGCATCAAGGGATTAATTAAGATTAGGTGCCTTTACAAAGGACACTTCAGCCATATTACTTGATGGGATTGGAAATCGAACCGGGGGCCTCAGGTCGCAAGTCTGGTTCCTTAAACACAAGTCTACGCCTGCCCCATGTCAGGAAGAATATTATGGATTAAAGCTAAACCAGAATCGTAGTTATTTAATATCATACTATTATCTGCATACTTTGTTAAAACAAACCAATTTAAAGCTATTTTGGTAGTACTTTATGTTCTTTTAACATCTGAATTCACGTTTGTAATTGTTGGAGTTAGTAAGTTTGTAACAGTGGCGAAACAGTGTTGAGCATGAAATCGGTTTAAAACCCTGAGTTTGATTTTCAAAAAGTGTTCGTTTCGTAAATAATTAGTAAACAAATCTCACGCGCACAGAGCAGGAGGACATGGGCGTTTCTGCG
Organism: Xyliphius kryptos; assembly: GCA_025769995.1. NCBI lineage: Eukaryota > Metazoa > Chordata > Actinopteri > Siluriformes > Aspredinidae > Xyliphius > Xyliphius kryptos. Next base: position 4,662 of record JAOUQT010307000.1, on the reverse strand, counting down.
TGGGGCCGCGCGAGTGAAATATCAGAAGTTGCGCGTGGTGACATTAATGGAAATGACGAACGCGCTCGCGCAGGGCAGCCTGCAGCTGATGTAACCCGGAGTGGCGCGCGGTCACTACAATGATTTATATGGAAGGGGTAGATAAACTCACATTTTTTGGACGGGCTTCTTCCGTTTCTTGCTGGCGTAGGTCCCCCCGCCACCGCCGCCGCCACTTAGCACGCTGCCGCTCATCTCTTCAGTTCCTCGGCTCTCTCTGCGAAGCTGTATAAAGTGTCCAAAATCCCGCGCGTTCCGGTTTTATCCGGTTCAGCGGCGTCCAGAGCGTCGAGTCGAAGCGTCGACACCCACGAGCCGCGGGACAACCAGGAGACCTGTCCAGTAGTACAGTCCGAAAAGTTTTCCGTTTTCAGCGACTCGCGGCAATGGCGTGAGCTCGACTAATTTTCCCCCCTTCCTTCCTTCCTCCCTCCCTCCCCCTCTCTCTCTTTCTCTGTCTCTCTCTCTCTCGCTCTTTCAAAGAAGCTTTATTGGCATGACTGTATGTACAATATTGCCAGACCATTACGGAAATAATACAATTGTGTAGTAATAGAAATAAAATAAAACAATAAAGTAACACAATAACTTAATAGAAAAGTAAAACAAGAAAAAGGTAAAAACCTGCAAAAAAAAAAAATACTAATCTTTCTCTCTCGCTCTCTGTCTGTCTCCCTCTCTCGCCAGTATTTTCGCTAGTTGTCACTCGGTTAACTCAACCTTCATCTTTTCAACCAATCAGCGCCCATCTCAATGTTGCGTTGTAGCCAATCCCAAGGCCAGCTGCGAAAGTCCACTTTCGACCAATCAGCATTTGTTTAAGCGGGTGGAAAAACTTCGAGGCAGGTATTCCCAGAGCAACGTGATTGGACGGTGAAGTTTTCAGGAACTTGCGTTCTTAAGGTGGAACGGAATGAAAGCTCAACAGACGTTTTTAGCCGTTTGAATCAAAGAATGCAAGTTGACACCTGCAGCGTTTTAGATGTTTTATTTTTACAGACTTTGTTTTTTGATCGGCATTGAAATAACCTTTGTTCAGTCTGTTTTATTAATTTAATTTTGTCTATGACAAACAGTATGTGTAATGATGTTTTGATGCTTATAAAGTTTTATAACATTACTAAGTGATGAACTTGTACTTTCAAAACAGTTAAGGCTTTTAAACTGTTATACACATCAAATCCTTTATTTTTAACTAGCTGTCATACCCGTTCCATACATATATGTGCTGAGAGAAGTGCTATGTTAACGTCCGCACAACTGTGTTGCCTGATACTAGTCCTTGCCTAATCACTGGCAACCAATCATGTGTAAAAGTGGTACAAAAATTCACAGATTGGTAGAAAAAAACTGAAAAATGAATTGACCTATAGTGAATAAATAATACATGGATAAACGTTTTGGAACACCACTCTTCTGGAAATCAGGATCAGAATACTTCATTGATACCCGTAGGGAAATTGCACAAATATTGTTTGCATAAAATATTGTTTTTTAAAAGTATAAATAACTCAGTGGCGAACCTTCAAAACCTTCTCAAAAGGCCTACAAATATCTTAATTACAAGCCAATTTTAACAAAGAAATAAGGCACTAAAGAGGTGAAAAGAGGTGTTATTAGGCACAACACACAAGCAGAGTACATTACAACCCCCACCCCCACCCCTTCCGCAGCGACCCTTATAAAGGATAAGTGGAACATAATGAATGGATGAATGAAATCCAAAAGCAATTGTTTGATTTGACATGCAGTGGAATGCTATGAAAGTATTTTTTTTAACTCTTGTAAGTTAACAAGCAATTTGCACGTTTACAGTGTTGTTGTTTTTAAATAATGTTAAAGAATGCAGGCTTACTTAATACTATTAACAATAAATGTTCTTAGACATCTTGTGGATGTTAACAAGCAGTAATGTTTCAGTTGTTAAGCTGCTGTAGATTGTAGGAAAACTTGTAGGAAAAGCGGGAAGCATTAATGTGGGACCCAATACCGGTGAATCCACAGCATACAACAAATGGACTTAATCATGTACACATTAGTAGGTGGCCAGTGGCGGAGTGGTGGAGAGAATTTTGTTATGGCCAAGGGCAAGTAACACGACCAGTCTGAAGAATTGCAGTGAGCATATACACACAGAAATTTGGATAATTCCTGGTGGGCGCGTTCGCAGGCCCCGTTGGACTCCGGGTGAAGCCCAGATGTAAAAGACCCCCAGCCAATCCATTAACGCTGATGTGAACTGCGCTTATCGATCCGATAATATAGTCTCCAGAATACCAAGCGAAGTAAAAACATGTTGAAATAGCAGTTCTGCAGTCCAAAAAGTAGACGGCATCCCTTTAAGTGGGGAAATATGAAGCAAACACGAACCTCCAAAGGTTGTACATTCGCAAGAAGCGACACCCACCAGTATTTGAATGGGAGTATTTCGATAGTGTGACCTACCCCTGGATGACCCATGGAGGGCAATGAATGAGCTCAGGTAATGAGACGGTCACAAAAGGCGGATGGAACATAGAGCGTGTAAGTTGGGCAACCTGCTGGGATGGCACTCCAATAGGTGTGGTAGAATAATTGGGTTACCATGGTCCGGATCGGCCTCAGAAACCCCGAGCATATAGGACAGGGGGTTCGCGCGACTGTTCTCCCTTCCAGGCCAGAACGAAATCCAGAGGTCGAAATTATTGAAAAATAGAAACCAGCGAGTTTGGCGGGTGTTAATGCGACGTGTCCCCTTGAGTACACAGTGTGTATTCCAGATAGCGTTAAGTGCCACCCACACACAAAGATCCTTTGCATCGGCAGAAAGAACTCGGAAGCCTTAAATAGAAGATGGGAGATGATTAGAGAAATGAGGAGCACCTGTGACTAATAAGATTGGGAATGAGAGCGAGTCACATTAGCAAGTAAGGAAGCAGGAGAATTAGAGATAATTAAGTTGGTGGGTTCTCTAACATACCTTATTGTTTTGTTATACCATAGTTATACACATCTTATCTATTTTCTTCCAAGTTTAATCCTCTCATATAGTCAAGATGGGGTTCCCCATGCCCATCAAGAGGGGTAAATTTTGAGCGCTGGGCAGATACACACAGGACAGGGCGCCAATTTAACGCTGCGCACACAGACTATATGGGGACAATTTACAATTTAGGTTAATTTAGAGCAGCCAATGTACTTTTAATCAATATTTTTGGACTGTGTGAGGAAATGGAGAACCTGAAAGAAACCCACATGGACACAGTAAGAACATGGAAACTTGAGAGGTCACTGAGAGGTAAATGTGTTAAAAACTTTTCCACTGTGACACCATATTAAAACATAAAATACTTAATTTCCCAAACTATTAAATTTTTTGGCTGTGTTTTCTGGTTGATAAGCCAGTATTATGTAATTTTATCCTATCTCTGGTGACCACACATTAAGTAAAGGGTAAACTGAAGTCATGCGCATACAAAATTAAGTTAGCATGTTCAATTCTTAGTTCTGTAGGTCCAGGTTAAAATCCCAATTTAAGAGGAATTGTTATGTTCTCCCTGTGTCTGCGTGGTTCAACAAACAATGTTACGGTGCCTTAACAAAACGGAGGCAAGAACAGTCCATATAACAGGGTTTATTATACAGAACCACACAGTAATGTCTGTACAGGATTCGCAGCGCAGAGAGCGGCTGGAGAAAGAAGTTTTCCGCACATCGGGGATCTACGATAAAAACTCGGTGCGACGTCCTTTGCGGCACAAAGCTCGCAATGTAGAGAACGTCGAGAGAATTCAGCGCCAAACGAGTTTCACGACGTCCAGGGCCAGACTGTTACGGAGATAGATAATGTACAGACACAAGGAATGAGGAGCGAACAAGAACACAATCCACATAGAACAGTCCAATGCCGGAAGTAAAAACCTTGTGCCGCAAAAGAGCCGTATAAAAAGACAGAACGACAGGGTAATCCGAATCAGCTAATCCTAATACACAGGAGAAGAAGAGCGATTAGGAGGTGACGTGTCAGGTTGACAGAAAGGCGGTGTGAGTATATGTGAACTAGCAGGTGGGTGCGTGTGTGTCACACAATGCTAGCACAGTCCCTCACTCTTATTTTATTTTGGAAAGTAAAATAAGTGCCCCAACAAGTCTTATAAGTATAATAGATACCATGAAACCAGAAAAACATTTTGGTTTTATGAGAACATCTTAATTTACAATGTTGAAATCTGATTAACATTGGGGCTTTGTGGATAGTGTCATAACAGCACCATTACACAACCTCAGTTGATTAATTAAATGATGTTTGATAGCATAAACGTTCTTTGCTTAAGTCATACCAAAAAGCTAACAGAGTGAAATGGAGTGGGTATGAATGAGGACCAGAGACAGGCACTGTTGCCAAGTCCTCGGTAAAGAAGGTAACTATTAGCTGTCCTATGTAATCTATTTGCATGTTTAAGGAATAATGCTTTATGCCATACATCTAGGTCAATCAATGAAGGACCACCAGATCAAGACCCTGTAATGGCCAGGGTGTGTGTGTGTATAAAAGTTAATATATTTATAGAGGTGCTATTGACATGAAATTTTCACCAGATGTCGGTAACAACCCAAGTAATCCATACATACAAAGAAATCAAA
>JAOUQT010306994.1:0-15397 GCA_025769995.1 Xyliphius kryptos | reverse complement strand
TTCTACCTGTTGTCTGTTCCATTTACACAACAGCAAGTGAAACTGATTCACAATCAGTGTTGAACACTAACTGGACACAAGTGTGCGTCACGTTGTGTTGTTTAAGGGTTCCCGCTAGGTTTTGGAGCGGTTGTAGTATCCTGATTTTCACGGCACCAATTTTCAGCCTTGTAGGTAATCAGGAAGCCCCCGGTGTGCCACAGGAGGGGTCTCGTGTTCGATGGCGATATCTAACAAACCATCAAATGTAGGAAAGTGAGACGTACTTGGTTGGTCCAAAGACACTAAGGACTGTAGATGAAACAGGAAGTGGCTTAATTCAGTTCTTAACGTACGTTAGAACACAAACGTGGGCCGATGTTTCCCGCCAAACACCGCGCCTGTCGTCCAATGGATTTCTCTTTCAGCACCATGTGATGAGACAGCGCCTGAAGGCCGCACACACTCATCAGACCGCCGCTTACGACGAAGGATCACCGCCGTCCCTCTGACCGCCGGACGTTATGTATTTGAAAACGATGCGGGAGAGTAGGATCTGGTCTTTAGGTGGTCAGTTAAAATGTTTCAGACAGACGTAAACACACTTACCTGAACTTCTTCATTCGTTCTCTGATACGTTTTTGGCGCCATTTTGTCTCCTCCCTACAGAACAGCTTTGGGTTTAAGAGTAAAATAAGTGTGATCGGCTGAATTTGGGCGTTTCGCCTCCTTCAGCAAAATTCATTTTATTTACCAGATCAACTCGATTCTGCACTGATCACCTGGAGATACTCACCGGTCCACTCTCTCTCCCTCACGTCAGTCTCTCCACCAGGTCTGAGATCAAACAGCTGACCGACGACACACCTGCAGACCTGCACACGGCTGGGATAGGCTGTTCTTTGGTCCGCTCATTTTTACAAAAGGCTCAAAAAGACAAATAAAGTAGAGCATGACACCTCACCAATGGAGCGCGCCATCTATTGAAGAAACGCAGGCATAGCTGGAGATAGGAACACAAGGTCTGATAAAAGAATAATTTTGGTGGGGCCATAGTTCATCCCGACGGGTTTCAGGTAAGATTAACTGATTAAGGTGGACATCGATGGAATTTAGGTGGGTTTCAGGTGAGAATTGCTGGGTTTGGGGTGGGCATCAACAGATTTTGAGTTTTTGTGGGTTTCATTCCGGTTTCAGGTGGGTTTTAATGGATTGGAGGTGGTTTCAGTCAGACTATAGTGGGTTTTTTGTGGGATGTAAGTGGTCCTTTAGCAAGGCCCTTATCCCTCATTGCTCCAGGGTTTCAGTTTGTGACCCTGAGTTCTGATTCTAATTATGAAGTGGGATCCTTGTAAGTGCACTTTGCATAAAAGCATCTGCTAAATGACTGATGTAAACATTGTTAACTAGTAAAGGAATGATAACCATAGCAACAAGAATGCTGCACACATCTGACATAAACCTCGCTCTGAGGAGGAGCATTAAAAACATACAGTGGAACCTCCGTTTTTCGTTGCTAATCCATCCACAAACTATTGGTCAAATCTGAAAAACGGAGGAGCCCATTATCAATAAAATCAACAGCAATTCATTTTATTTATTAAAACTGAAAATTATTTACACTTTATTTATTAAGATATTAAAACATGACGACAGAAATCCATCAATCAGCATTTAAATTTAGTAAACATCAAACATTTAACAAAAATAAAGGAACGTACCTGATGGATTAGGAACCTCAGAGCTACAGCCTCTGTACCGTGTATTAAAGTGCCTCACTTACAGCGCGGACTCTGAGACTGATGGTGGGGGGGGGTAAGAGGAGGCGGGGCTAAAGTTGGGTGGGCGGTTGGTGCTCATCTTCTGGAGCAGAAGGTCTGACCACATCACAAAGAACCAGTAGAACAGACCAATACAAATGGGGACAATCTGACCACTCCCGAGCCCCCCCCCACCCCGCTTCAGCTCAAAGGCCAAGTCCTCCCAAACACACGTACTTCACCTCCAGATATTCATCCAGCCCGTATTTGGACCCCTCCCGCCCCAGGCCCGACTGCTTGACCCCGCCGAACGCGGCCTCGGCGGTGGAGATGAGAGCCTCGTTCACGCCGACCATCCCCACCTCCAACCGCTCGGCCACCCGCCAGATCTGACCGATGTCCTGGGAATAGAAGTAGCCTGCGGAGAAAAGGCACGCCGTGACATCACACATCCGTCTCGCCGCCTTCACGCCGGACGTTACGTTACGTTATTGTGGACATACCTGCTAATCCAACTTCGGCGGAGTTAGCGATGGTCAAAGCCTCGTCCTCCGTGTCGAACCTGAAAACATCACGGGCAGATCTGAGAAACGCCGCGGCGATGCCCCGCCCACCATCACAACCAAAACAAAGGTCACAGAGGTCTCCTTACTTGAGGACCGGTACCAGGGGTCCAAACGTCTCCTCCTGCATGCACAGCATGTCCGCGCTGATGTCGGACAACAGGGTCGGCTGCATGAACGAACCCTCCAACCGCCGCCCGCCTTTCAGGAGGACGGCCCCATGGGAAACGGCATCGGAGATCTGACGCTCCACCTGAGAGGAACAGTGGCGTTTATGTAGCATAGCTAATTCCCAAAACCTCTCCATGTCATCTCATTACTCTCCACTAGGGAGGCGATCCATCACTGGGCACACGACATATCGGGGCAATGTGGAGCAGCCAATTCACCTTGAATCCATATTTTACAAGGTGGTTTACGAGCTGTAATGCTAACAATGCTACATACAAGCTAATGCTAATAAGCTAGGTTAATAAGAGAAGTTAACTAATGCTAACAGAGCTCTACTTTCATAATTTCAGGATTGAGTAAAAGTTTTACAGCCGACAGACAGAATGCCAAAACCCAAATACGGCGATGCTAATTCAATTAGCATCAGCACCACTACACTGCCGGACTGCCCACATAAATATGTTCCGAATCTAATACATCATGTTCGCTGGCCGTCGCTGTATCATCCAATATACGAGGCGGTTTACGAGCTAATAATGCTAAATACAAGCTAATGCTAATTATCTAAGTAAAATTAAGCTAACGCCAGCCAGTCTTGCTGAAAAAGGTTCGGATTCAGACACTACGGGATGAGTTCTCATCCAAAACTTAGTTACGAATTTATTAGTAAGCTACGCTATCTTATCGTTAACATCAATGCGTCACTAAGGTCAAACATACGGAGACCGCGGCAACGGCTACGTCAGGGACAATGTGCCACGCTATCGTCAAATTTTCACGGGCACAAAGGTATCAAAAAAGTGATGTAAGAGGACATCAAAGCTAGCATGTAGCAATATTAGCATCTAGTGACACCTAAACTAATCGCTAAACCACTACTTAAAAGTTTCTAGCGTCTAAAATGACCGGTATCCCATCTAGGGACTCCTCACCTTCTCGGCCGCTCGGACGTTGATGAGGGGCCCCTGCGTGGTTGTGGGTTCGAAGCCGTGTCCCAGTCGCAGCTCGGCGTCCATGGCCTTCCCAAGCTTCTCCACGAACGCGTCGTGGATTCCGCGCTGCACCAGGAAGCGGTTGGAGCACACACAGGTCTACGAGACACCGTCCATCCGGTCAACCATACGAACATTACGTGAGATCCGATTGGAACCTTTTGAGGTTCTTACCTGCCCCGCGTTTCTAAATTTGGAGGCCATGGCGCCGGCTACGGCCCGGTCCACGTCGGCGCTGTTGAAGACAATGAAGGGGGCGTGTCCACCCAGCTCCATGGACACCCTCTTCACGGTGTCGGCCGCTTGCTTCAGAAGGATCTGAAACGTGGAGGCGGAGCATCAGACGGAGTACGAGACCGTAGAACTACAAAGTCCATCTATAGGACGAGACCACACCTTTCCTGTGGCAGTGGATCCGGTGAAGGAGACCTTGGCCACCCGGGGGTCCGTGCAGAGGACCTGACCCACGGCGGGTGCGTTCTCCCGAGAGCAGGGAACCACGTTGAAAACTCCGGAAGGAATTCCAGCTCGAACCGCCAACTGGAGAACAGACCAATCAGAAGTGACATCAGCACTAACACTCAATCTTTGCACCGCAAAATTAAAGGCTGTTCAAAAACCTGACCTCGGCGAGTGCGAGGGCCGAAAGGGGCGTGTCCTCGGCCGGTTTGACCACCACGGTGCAGCCCGCCGCCATGGCCGCTCCCACTTTCCTGGTGATCATGGCACTGGGAAAGTTCCACTGTGGACAGAAGGGGGGGGGGGGGGGTCACTGTCAGGGGTCACGTCAGGTCAAAACGCTGGGATGCGGAGAAAATGCTCACCGGGGTTATTATCGAGGCCACGCCCACTGGCTGTTTGATCAGGAGTATTTTGCGGTCCTTCGCCGCTGGGGCCACGATGTCGCCGTAGACGCGCCGCGCCTCCTCAGAGAACCACTCCAGGAAGGAGGCGGAGTACGTCATCTCGCCGAGCGACTCCTTCATGGGTTTCCCCTGAAAACATCAAAGCAAACGGTTAGAATTTGGATCTGGACACGACACACTCGCTCACTCACGGACCACAATGCATTGCTGAGAGAACGTTTCGTTTTTAAAAAGGACGTTTGGTTTGTTTTGCAGACGACGTCAGCGGTTTGTCATCTCACCAAGAATATCGTGATAATCATTTAAAGCGATATCGTCGCCCCCCGGAGGTGTGGATGCTACACTGACTGCCGTAACACAACTCTACAGCAGACACAGAAACTCCTCTGAGTTCACACGCAGCGCTCGTCTCACTCTTATTACACAGTTGGGGGGAGGGGTGGGACTCACACACTCAGCAGTGATGATCCTGGCGAGATCTTCTTGGTGCTGGTTGATCTGGTCGAACCATCTCCGCAGCAGAACGCTCCTCTCCTGAAAAGATCGTTTCAGATTTAGGGAAATTTTAGGAACCTCAAGTATAAATTATACATTCAGGAACCAAAAGAGAGAGTTCCTGCACCACTCACTACAGAATTATTTTATTCTTGTACTCTTGTTATTGCTCTCTCGCAAACTTGCTCTCTCACAAACTCTCATTCTTGCAAACTAAACTCGCACTCTCCCATTCTTACACTCTTGCGTTCTTGCTCTCTCACAAACTTGCTCTCTCGCATTCTCGCAAACTCGCACTCTCATTCTTGCAAACTCACTTTCTTGCAAACTCACTCTCTCGCAAACTCGCTCTCTCGCATTCTTGCAAACTCACGTTCTTGCACTCGCAAACCAAACTCGCACCCTTGCACTCTCACAAACTTGCTCTCATAAACTTGCTCTCACGCATTCTTGCAAACTCGCATTCTCGCACTTTCTCGTACTCATACTCTCGCATTCTTGCACTCTCATAAACTCGCGTTTTTGCAAACTTGGACTCTTGCATTTTGGCACTCTCACGTTCTTACATGCTCTTATGTATAATTGCTAACTTAAACTAACTTTTATTACGTCATAAAATCGTAAAGCAACACAAAATCCGTGCGTTTTGGCATCGTACCACAAATATTTAGAGTAACCTCAGGTCGGTAATGATTGATGAGTTTCGTGTGCATGCTGTTTGCTCTGATGTAATGGATTCGGTGACATTTGTGCAGATTTAAGGTTTTTGTTTTGTGTCTGTGAGTAAAAAACAGCTCCTGTACGGAACACGATTACCAGTGGCGATCAGATGGCACATGCAATTTCAACGGAGGTGTACGGATTGCTGTTAAGGACACACGTGATCCACTCGCGGCAAACATCGCTCTTTTTTATCGAATTCATTAAATCGAAACGAGTTAAATAAAGTCCTAATGACGTCACAGCAACCTTACACGAACACTTGCTTTGATATAAAGCGGCGCGCTGTACGGAACACTGTGCCTGCCTTGGCGGTGTGCTTCCCCCAGCAGCTGAAGGCTCGGTGCGCCGCCTGCACCGCCGCCGCGGCCTGCTGAGCCCCGCAGTCCGACACCCGGGCCACCTCCTCTCCGCTGGCGGGGTCCAGAACCGGGAAGGTGGCGGCGGCGGAGAGCCAGTTGCCGTCGACGAAGCCCTGCGTCCGCAGCAGCTCGGGGGCCGCCAGAGACACGCCGTAGCGCCGGCTCAGCATGCTGGAAAAGTCCGGGAACGAACGCCGGAACAGCACCGCACCCCTCCGGAGGCACGCGGAGCCCATTTTAGGAATTCCTGTTCTTCAAGGAATCGTATGAGGAGTCGAGTTTCTCCCTGCAACGCCCGGAGGTGGCCAGGAAAACGATTCCAACGAGTCGATTCTCCAAAGCTAGGTCTCGATACCGGTAAAATACAGGAAGTAAATCCAGTGTGGAGCTGCAGCGACCCCTGCTGGATCAGGAAACCGACCAGGACATGACGTCACCACTCACAGAGTTCAATAAGTCTCAGATTCACTTGAAGAAGGTTTAGTGTGGTAGGGGGAGTCCACAGGGCGCTGTCACTGCTAAATTTAGCATGTTCTCCTCATGCATTCACAAATCATCGTACTAAATGAGTGACCGAAGTGGAAATCAGCCCAAGATAAGGACTACTGACTTTTACCCATCAAGCACCGGGATAGGCCCCAGCACCTTTAATGTAAACATGAACAATCCGATTCATTAGCAGCGTTTCAAACCTGTGGGTCATGTGACACAATGACGTCACTGCTGATGTCTCCTGATCAACGTCGACTCAGTGATTGTAGGTGATTTGTAGGTTCTTCCCCCGCTGAGCCTCGGTCCTCACAAAGTTTCTCCCTAGAGGTGGAAATTATTTAAATGAGTCGACTCTCAAAATCCAGGTGCATTCCACAGGGAGAGGGGTTGTCTCATTTCAGTGTGGATTTAGCATGTTCTCCTCAGGTGACCTCAATGTACCAAATAAGATAGTGGAAATCACCTCCATTTATGCACCGAGCACCGTTGTAGCCACGCCTACTTTGGTGTAGCTTAAAGTTATCTAACCCATACCTCGTATCATCAGCTTGCATGTAGCAATGTTAGCATTACGACTCATTTTCCATCTGTACGTCAGTGGTTTTTGCATCGTAATGCTAATAATATTGCTACATGCTAGCTTCGTTTTGTCCATTTTGGTGATAGGCCATTGTAGCCCCGCCTACTTTGGTGTAGCTTAAAGGTATCATAACATATACCCAGTAGCAACAGCTTGCGTATAGCAATGTTAGCATTACGAATCTTTTTCCGTCTGTACGTCAGTGGTTTTAGCATCGTCCTGTGGTCTCACTGCGCCCTCTGGTGGACAGAGCAGCTCGTTACAATGGCACGGCGGGGCAAAGACGACGGCCGGAGGCAGAAGTTTTACTTAAAGCTTTATTTCCTCAGTTCTGATACATCGGAATGTCCTGCGAGTAGAAAACGCGGCGGCGGGTCGTCAGGCGTTTTCACAAAAACATTAATAAAAGATAAAACTGTTAAAAAAAGTAAACAAAACGCAAAAACACTATTTACACGGTGGCACTTCCTGCGAGCACTGTACGGAACGGGCGTCTGCTGATACCAGGATGTTGACGATGTTATGAAGTAATACACAACGGGGACGAACCCACAACTCCCACAGAACCCACAAGACCCGCCCACTCAGCGCGAGGGCAACATTTCAGGCGGTTACCGGCGTAAATAGAAGGTAACTGTATGAAGTGGGCGACTGTATTATAACATCACCACCATCAATAATCGTCATGGAAACGCATTTGGTGTAACAACATTAATACAACGTCGGTACACCACTGCAGTCCCGTTAGTCCCACCCACATTTGGCTCTCCGGGTCGAAGCAGAATGTTCCATGGTCTCAGTCATGTCACTGGATCCTCTGAGTTATGATGTCATAATGCTAAGATTGCTACATGCTAGCTAGTTACATTACGCCTAAAACTTTCCTGCTGTTCCTTAAAGAACCACAAAAGGATACGACTGCCGTAGCCCCGCCTTCCTCTGGTGTAGCTTAATGAGACTAGCATTAGCTTAGCAATATTAGCATTATGGCTCTGAAACAACGCCGTAGTTCAAAGGATTCAGTGACGGTCAGAAGAACCATGTCCACAGGAAACGCAATGGGATCCCAACCTACACCACAGGACCATAGGGGGCGACGAATGAGATGGGCTGAATGAGGGATGTGATGGGGTGATGAAGGTGAAGGAGAGGATGAAGGTGATGGAGATGATGGAGAAGAAGGAGATGGATCCTGCTCAGATGCAGTGTGAGATTAAAGGACATGATGATGAGAACAGAAGCTTTGAGCTGGAAGCTGATTGGTTCTGATTACAAATCTAACGGAACATGATGTTCTCACAGGGTTCTCCTCGGTGGTTGGACGTTCTGACCTTTTCTGTGTGAGATGGAGGTTCTAAAACCCCACTGACGTTCCACGTGTATAAAAAACAACATTCAGCACCAACCCCAACCAAAAAATTAAAGGCGTGGAGTCGGTTCTCCACACAATTCACACGTCTGGAACCAAAGACAGGAAGAACCTACGTACACACACACACACAGGTTCTCTTCTTCTTCTTCCTCTGGTTACGATAATAACTGTAGAAGAGAGAAAATGTAAGTCATACATTAACAGTGTATACACTCATTACATACAGAGAGGCCAAAAGTATGTAGTCAGCCACTGAATGAGCATGTTCTCCTACTTAGAAAGATGAGCGAGGTCTGTAACCATCATAAATACACTTCAAGTCTGAGACCATTGTAGGAATTTTAAAGAATTTCTTTGTACATGATGGAGGACAATAAGTATTTGGACAGCCACAAACAAACAAGGTGTGTCTCTAAGAAGCTCTTCTGTCCTCCACTCGTTTATAAAAGACACTGGTCCACAGCCCCAAACCATCAGACTCCAAACACAAGGAGCTGTGGAAGGACACCAGGAGGAACACAGTAGAGCTGCTGCATGCTAGAAAGAGTGGATCTACAATAAGCAGCAGGTTGGTGTGAATCAGCTGAGCGATTGGAAGACGTACAAGACCACTGATGATCTCCCTGAATCTGGGGACAAGGTCTCATCCTGTGAGGTCCAAAGGATCATGAGGACAGTGAGCAACAATCCCAGAACTCCACAGAGGGACCTGCTGAAAGAACAAAGGCTATTATTGGTACCCACTACGGCCACCCTGGTTAAGCCAGGACATGTCCAGGTCCGTCTGAAGTTTGCAGAGAACATATGGATGATCCAGAAGTGGATTTGAAGAAGATCATGTGATCAGATGAAACCAAAATCCATTTTTGGTAAAATCTCATCTCATGGTGTACCTATGGTGAAGCATGGGGGTGAAAACATCATGCTTTGGGGCTGTTTCTCTGCAGCCAAAACCTCCTTCCATCAGTGAGAGCGTTGAAGATGGACCGTGGCTCTTCCAGCATGACCATGATCTCAAACACACTTAGGTAACTGAGGCCTTCAGTCAAAGCATTCCAAGCTCCTGGAGTGACCTATCCCGTTTCCAGACCTCAACCCCATAGAGTTAAAAGTGGGTGTTGGCCAGCGACAGCCTCAAAACATTACTGCTCTAGAGAAGATCTGCAGGAGGAACAGAGCAAAACCAGCAGCTACGGTGTGAGGACACCTGCTGGAGACTTACAGGAAACGCTTGATCTCGGTCATTGCAACAAAGGTGAGGTTACAAACTATTGCACCGCCATCATTTACAAATAAATTCTTTTTCTCATTTTGTATCTATAATGAAAATTACAGACCTCTCTCACCTTTCCAAGTAGAAGAACATGCCAATCAATGGCTGACAGACTACAGTTTGGCTCACACTGTGTATATACAGAGTGGTCCAAAAGTATGGATACACCCTGATAAAATCAATGCGGTTGCTGATATCACCTTACAATTTGAGGCAAAGTGACGCCCATGGGTGCCATCTGCAAAGCCGCCATTTTGGATTCAGCTTCACTTTTTTTAAGGGGGGGGGGTCATGTGACCCATCAAACACAGAGAATCGCTCAAGAAAAACAATGGTGCTCGCTAACGAATGACGCAGCGTTAAAAATGAGCACAGCGTTGTTTTTCTTGTGCGTTTGATGTGTCACATGACCCACTTCCATTTTCTCAGGGTGTATTCATACTTATGGCTGACAGATAAAGGCCTCACACTCTTCACGGTGTCCTTGATGGCGTCCTTCCTGGCGGTCAGATCGAAATCGGGATACAGATCGTAGACCTGGCGGGAAACATCCGGGGGCTCGTTAACGTTCACGGCAGGATCGTCATGGTAACGGCGGGAGACGCACCCACCTGTTGGCAGATCTGCTTCATGGTCACCTCCTCCAGGTTGATGTCCTTCAGAAGGTCTTTGATGGTGGTCCTCAGCTCCTCGTTGGTGGGGGGTTTTTTAATCAGATTGATCAAAGGCTCGTCGTCGTCGTCCGAACTCTCTGTCTGAACTACGAGTAGAGTAGCACACCTCTAGTGGACCATACAGAGCATTACAGGAAACTTCTGGACTTGTAGCGTACACTGCGGCGTGCCGAGCATCAGTGTGTGTGAGGTCATGATGACATCACAGTGTGTGTGACTCACTCTTGCTGACTGCACTCCTCTTCCTCTTCCTGCTGCTGCTGCTGTCGGCTCGCTTGGCCGTGGGAGTCCCGCCTCTCTTCTGCACGGTGTCTTTTTTCTGGAGTTTAAACACGAGAGCGATCTCAAACCCGAGTTTAGCGTTAACCCGTCTCTCTCTCTCTCTGTGTCTCACTGACCTTCTTTGGGGCGACGTCTCCATCATGGTCCTCCGATGCGGACTCCTCAGACTCCTCCTCCTTCCTTCTGCTCGGCTTCTTGGGAGTTGATTTCCGTTTACCGCTCGGTGTCTTAGACTTTGGTTTGGCCGTCTGATGACACACACACACACACACACTCAGACCTACTGACCATGTCCTCCATATTTAAATCCCAGGTTCATTTCTCCTCACCTCCTCCTCTACACCTTCATCAGAGTCCTGCTCCTCCTCCTTGTCCTCCTCCTCCTCTTCAGAGTCACTTGGGTCCACTTGCTGCTTGTTGCTGGGCGTGTCCTCGTCCTCGTCGCTGCTGGAGTCGGTGACGATAGCTTTAGACCTCCCGCTCTCCGGCGCCGCTACCTTTTTACTCGCTGAGCTCCGTTTCTCTTGTTTGGAATCTTTCACCGCCTTCCTCTTCCTCTTCTTCTTCAGGATCACCGGCTGCACAGAGAGACAGAGAGAGGCACAGAGATCAAATTAAGATTTGGAAAAATTCTTCCGTGCAACGTGCATGATGGAAAATGTTGCCATGGCGACTACAATCATTTAGACAATAACTGCTACAACACCGTAATTCCTCATAACTGTTGCCATGACTACTGTAATCATCTTCGTTGCTGCCACACCCTCATAAATGTCAATAATCCACCAGAGTTCCCATGACTACCATAATCCCTCATCATAATTCCTCATATTGGTTGCCATGACTACACCACAATTCTTTGAATCCCAGTTTCCCCACCCACCACAGTTTTTACTGAAGCACACTCGTACCCTGCCCGAGTTGGTGGGGCTGCAGAGGAAGTGCATGATGTTCTCCACCAGAACGGCCTGACTGCCGCCGCGCTCCAGGTCCAGAACCTGGCAGATGGTCCTGAGCTGCACTTTAGGAAGCCTGCGAGATGCAGAGAAACGGGGCGTGACCACCATTCACACACCACATGATGTCACCTGGGTGGCGAGGGCATGGCGCCCGATTGGTGCTGCTTACTTTAGCACTTTCTCCTTCTTCTTGTTGAAGGGCTCGCTGTCCACCTCGAACGGAAAGCCGTTGAACAGTCGGATGTTTTTCCTCAGGGAAGAAACCTGATTGGACAGAATGGAGGGGGGCGGGGTTAAATAACTCGAGGTCATGTGTTCTCCATGATGACATCACAGCTGTGGCTCTGTGAGCAGATTGCATCAGAGTAACTGTCAGTGTACGAGGCATCGCCATGACGACGGTACGTGATTAGTGAGTGTTGTGTTAGCGAACGTTATTCTTTAATTGTAGCAAACGACATAGCGGCTTGTCGTGCGGTGAACACGGTACAAACTGCGTTACCATGGTAACGGTACAAGCCAATCTAGCTACGTTATTTATTAATATCAGACATTATTATTCATCCTGCTGTGTTTACGATGTAGGGGGCGCTACAGTGTCACGTTACATCTAAAGCTAGCTAAGTACCGCTAGCACAACATAATAACGATGGTCATTGGCGTTAATTAGCGAACAGCGCAGTGAAACAGCAGGTGGTTACGGGTACGCATAATTTAAAGCTCCATCCAGTGATGACACACACCGTTACCATGGCAACATTCCAATTTAAGGTAGATACGGCTTCGAAATCAAATCATTGCAACGATAGAGACTAGTCACACGCGGCTAGTCATTAGCAGCTAATTGTACGATACGGTGAAGTTTCTTAAAAAGCTGTACGCCGATCGCTGTACAAACCGCGTTACCATGGCAACGGCACAATTGAAGATTTTTTTAAATAATACGATAACGGCGAGTCATAGGCGGTTAGTTGCACAGCGCTTGGCTCCACGCCGCGGTCCAAAGGGCCGTGATGTCACTTTGTGACCAATCAGCTGGCGGTAAATCAGTGGGTGAGGCGGCACTCACGGTTCCCGGCCGGTCGTACAGAATCTTGTGCAGGGGCTTCAGCAGCGGCGTCTTCAGCTTCCCGACGGCGTGGTTGACGCGGGCGATGTCCCCCAGCTTGTCGCCGTGACCGATGCTTTGGATTCGGAGCTTCTCGCGGGGTTTGCCCATCTGCAGGTCCAGCCTCTGCACCGTCTTCTTCTCGCGCTTGCCCTCGATGATCTCCGCCTCAACTGCAACCACAGGAGAAAGCGTCACGCCCGGCGGATCCGACAGCGGCGGAAGCGCTCGGAACGTCGGAAGCTGACATACGGAACCCGCTGCGGGGCCTCGGCGCTGCCGGGTCGTCGTGCTGCCGCTCGTTGCTTTCCTCCACGGCGCCGCCCTCACCCTCCATGTCCGACATCGCCGCTGCACCTGCAATCCAACAGAGGGGCCGTCAATCAGGATCCCAATCCGCCCCCCTCAGTTCTCCCTGATCACCACAGAGGGCCTTTAAGCATCACAAAGCTAATGTCGCTCATTATGAAACAGCTAGTTCTGCTCCTCAAGTCTGATTGGCTGAGCACTTCGTATTGATGTGTGAGATACATTATATTCCTCATGTTTTTAATTTACTGTAATCTGGCCACTAGATGGCAGTGCTTGATGGTTAGAGCCAATCGCTATACGCCAAGCATCTCTCTCCACTCTACCCATGCGCCAGTCATTATACGCCAAGAGTCGTCTTTCCCTCCACTCCACCCGTGCGCCAATCAGTAAACGCCAAGCATCTTTCCCTCCACTGTACCCACATGCCAATCACTTTATGGCAAGTGTCTTCCCCTCCACTCTACCCATGTGCCAACCGCTATAGAGATGACACACCAAGCGCCTTTCATTATAGATTCTATAGCTTCAACAAGGCAAAGGGACATTATTCAAAGTAGGCAAACACGTAATTTACTGACAGTTGGGACAGCCAATGGCTGCCCTCCTTACAGCAGGGGTCTCAGTTAGCAGACTGGTTGTTTTTTAAATAAAATCCTCTGATATTTAAACTTCTGAACCGTACGGAACACCGAGTCCCACACAGCGACCTGTTGAAGGACTTTAATCCGGAAACGCGTTCAGATTCGGAACTCAATCAAACTCTGAGCTAAACGTCGTCTTGTTCTGTCGGTTTCCATGGAAACTGCGAGCCGGAGGAACCGAAAGTTTGCGTACAGACCGTTGTGTACGGAACACCGGGACGCGCTCAATTTAAACCGATTTGGCGCGAAACGCAGAAAGTACCGACTTTCACTCCAAAATAAACCGTTTTTATCCCTCAAACTTCCGCCCACACTCAGTGTAAACCCCGTTGAAAACCCCACGGAGTGAATAATAAACTCTCACAGTGTTTGTGGGTTCTGAGACGACAGAAAAACACAGCGTTAGCAGCGATGCTAACCTCCGTCCCGCCCACAGAAGCTGCTCTACAGCAGGAAGTTCACCGCGGCGTCACCCAGCATGCTCTGCCTCAGGAGGAAGAGGAGGAAAAGGAAGATGAAAGAGTAAATAATGAAGTCTCACACTCACCGCTTTTTCTCTCACAAGTGTGGCCGCGCGGTCACGTGACTCCGCAGGCTAACGGCTCCTGTCCTGCTGCCAACTCCTCAGTAAGGAGTGCAGCTATTGGCTGTCGCTTGAAGTCGCTAAATGACGTAATTGTCTAATTTGCATAACATCTATTTGCACGTTAATTCAAAAAAGTTTTTCACCGATTGCTTCGAAATTTTGACATAGTGTTGCATTCGAACACGCGTGTATTTTTATATGCATTATTTTACTTCGATTTGACTATTTCATGTTTAAATAATGTGTGCGTCATTTCTATTGAAATTGGCGCGGTAGAGTGGACGGTGTGACGTGAGACGCTTGGCATATAATGATTGGCACATGAAGAGTGAAGGGGATGACACGAGACTGAGCACTGAGAGTGTTGTGGATCGAGGCTCACAGACTGAAACTGAAGAAAATGTGGAGCTCCAAAAGTCTCTAACTTCACCCAGAAACCATCACTGGATCCATCACTGGCCACTTTTTAATAAAATAAGTCGCTAGATAAGTGATAACAGTGCCGCACAGGTCAACGACTTCAGTCCCAAACCGCTGCATGTTACCCAACGTGGAACACTGCCCCCTTTTGGTAATGCGTAAGACCACCAGTTTAAAGTGGTGAAGCCCCCGCGACCAGGAGAAAAGTGCCAACATCAACACAATTTAAATGATAGAGTTTTTTGGCCTACTGTAGTTACACACAGAGGAACCTGTCCTCCACATTTAACCCTTTCATGCAGTGACACACACACACACACACACACACACACCCGGAGCGGTAGGCAGCCTCGTAAACGTCGCCCGAGGAAAAATCAGGGTTAGGTCCATTGCCAAGAAGACTTAAGCCATAGTCCTTGGTGGGACCGAGAATGGGAACCAGGGACCTTCAGCTCACAAGGCCGGTTTCTTACCCACAAGCCTACGAATCAGAGGCAGGAGGTCGTGTGTTGCTGCGCAGTGTGTGTTCTTCATCATCAAATCCTCCATCAGTGATACAGGATGCTGCAGGTCCCAAGATTCCAATTCTGAAGGAATGTTGGATAGAAACCACTAGAGGGAGCCAAATGCTTAATAAAACATGCACTCTCTCTCATCTCTCCCATCCAGCCATCTATCTAATATACATATATATATATACTGCTAAAAAAATTAAGGGAACACTAAAAGAACACATCCTAGATCTAAATGAATAAAATATTTATTTAAAAGATATATTCAGTTGAAAATC
>JAOUQT010306985.1:0-15397 GCA_025769995.1 Xyliphius kryptos | reverse complement strand
TGTTGCTTCCTAACTGGACAGGTTGGTTTCACAGAAGTGTGGTTTACTTGGAGTTACATTGTGTTGTTTAAGTGTTGTGTATATATATATTTACAAATCTGCAGATAACTTATGCTATTGCACCGTAATACAGTTTTTGCACATGTGATATTGTCTGTTTGTGATATTGTTATGAAGTCAGGCTGCTGCCCCAACCCATTCTTTTACCAACTCTGTTACACCTCCTCCTTTCAAGAGAGGTTGTACAGTCTGAGGGACAAAAGAGTTTGAGAGACAAGAGGGACAAAAGTGCAGATTGCACAAGGGGTCTGGGTAGTAAGTCATTCATAAGTCATTCAGCTCGCTGGGTCGGTTCTTTTTAGGAACTGGAACTATACATGAAGTTTTCCAGAGGGTGGGCAACCAGTTTAGGTGTGCAAGTCTTCAGTAATAAAGGCGACACCTTGTCCAGGCCTGCCTCATCCTGCCATCCATGCAAGATATGGTTTGCATGTTGTGCTCAGTAGTGAGCGTGGTCAATGCCATGAGGTTTATTGCATTTATTATTATTGTTTTAATAAAAATTTTGTCCGTGTCATCAGATGTTCTTTCTGGTGTGGTTGTGTCCAAAATGTCCCTGTCCCATGTCCCTGATCTGCACATGCTAGCCTTTTGTTTTTGTTAAAAAAACAAAAACAAAAAAAAAAACAGAATGGGTAGTCTCTAATTACTCAAAGACAGAAATAACTCAGAACAGTCCAAAGAATCTCACTCATTACAAACCAATAAAACCGCAAATCTCAATTATGCTGTACTCATTATGACAGAATGTCCCAAAACACCATGTTTGGCATATACACCCATTGTTTACACAGTAAAATCCCTATGATTAATGCCCAGGCTTTGGATCACAGCATACTAAAGGTCCTTATTACAGTTCCTTTTTTTCTTACGCATAGAGAAAAAATCATTTCTGTCATTGCAATGTGAGATTATTGGTTCGTTACTTTTTTTTTTTTTTTGGCATCAAGCAACAGGAAGAAATTAACAGCCACCTCCCACTAAAATCCACAGGAACTGACTAATCCCATGTAGCTCTTTCTGCTCGGAAAACCGCAGTGTGGTGTCCCCCTTAGTTTTATCAATTGACTAGTTAATAAGGGAACAACTGTCACATTTGAAGTGCTGCGTTGTATTGTTTTTGTGCAGTAGTCTATAGTTTATTTGTAGTAAAATAGTTCTCTTGATTTTATGTGTATTTGCACCATTTGTACCAGCCGCGTACAACCAAACTTCGCTTTCTAGTTTTGTAATTGGTAAAAAAAAAAAATACAGGCAACATTTAAACAAAAAGATGCATTGTTTAGTCATTTTTGAGCATTTCATCTCAATGTTTTCCCTTTAAATGTTTAGGTCTTGTGGGTAAACTTGCAAAATAAGTCATAGAAAAAAAATGTGGAATAAAGAAAAATAAGCCAGTATAGATTATTTTTAAAGTTTAAACATATATAATATTTATCAGAGTCCCCATGCTGCACTATGGTATAAAACTTGATAACAAATAAAAGTTGAAATGCAATTGTTTTTAAATGAGTGATGGCTTTGGAGATTATATATTTAAAATTAATGTATTATTATAGAATGAGGTTTGTGGCAATTTAAATTCTGAAACGTATATGGATAATTAATATAGTGTGAGTTGGGACATACAGTGTTCATGCGGTTGCTTTTTACCATGAATTTATCAGTAGGTTTTTCAAGGATAAGGAATGACGAAGCCAAGTTTCAGCATTGTAGGTACCATCGAAGATCCCAAGCCATCTGAGGTGTTGGGTTCGATAGCGATTAATGAACAATCAAAATGTAGGAAAGTGAGAACTCATTAGGTTTTCTAAGAACATGGTATTAATGTCAAATTTTAGCCTTGTAGGTACTCAGGAAGACCCTGATGTGACACTAGAGGGGTCTTTCATTTGATGGCGATATCGAACAGACCATTGAACACAAAAAGGTAAGAAATAGTTTTTCCATGGACATGATGGGAAATGATAATGCCAAATTTTAGCCTTGCAAGGAAGTGGGAGAATTATTGATAAGTGTGTGAGTCAGAGGGCTATATAGATATAGAAGCAGTGTTGCCAACTCCTCAGTAAGGAAAGTAGCTATTGGTAGTCCTAAAAGTCGCTAAATGTTGCTAAATGACGTAATCACCTAATTTGCATAATAAATGTTTTTGAAGCTGTAAAGGAATAACTTTGGGAGAGAAAAAATTGAGTTAAAAACACCCTAAATATGTACAACTAAAAATGAACAACATCTGTTGCCTTTGAAATAGGCAATCACTTCTCAAAATAACTACATGACTTTAATGCTTTGTACAAATCATTTTTACGTAAATTACACAAATATTTGTTTTTGCTGTGTTGTTAAATGTTAGTATAGGAGTAGCAGTTAGCAGGAACTGCTACTCTATGTTCAACCCTACTTCTTTATCCGGGCTTGGGACCAGCAAAGTGAACTTAAAACACTTTGGCAAAGATACTTTTTTTATTATTTTTTTTTAAAGCACCATAGGACAGCAACTGAAGAGCGTGTGTGTTCAGAGTCTCCAAAAGTCTCCAATAACACCACAAAAAGTTGCTAGATTTGTCGCTAATCGCTTTTTACTACAAAAAGTCTCTAGAGGATCTGAAAAGTCTCTAAATATAGCGACAAAGTTCCTAAGTTGGCAACACTGTATAGAAGACACCTTGAAGGTTGTTGATAGGGTTATGGGCAGGGCTCAAACACACCCAGCTTTTATAGACCTTGTTTCAAATTTATTTTAAGTATGTGATAACAAAATGGCAGCATGGTGGTGTGCTGGTTACCACCTAAGTGGTTCTGAATCTCATTCATGGGCAGCCCAGACAGTTCTAAATTATAGCACTGAATTGTTTCAGTATGTAAATGTAAATGTGTGCCAACCTGTCCGAAATGTTGTTGTTTTTTTTTTTTTACTTCCTTACTTACCACTTCCTTACTTCCATTAGAATAAGTAAGTTTGGAACATTTTTCTAAAGACTAGTTGTGTTTGTTTCCAAACTCAACAAGCAGAAGTACTAAAACAGATTTTAAGTACTTTAATTTCTATTTTAAAACTACATTAAATGGCTCTTAATCCTATCTTTCTGCATTTTGCTCTATTTTGGATGACGGGATGACAAATCATTTGTGTTAGCTACAAAACTAAGTAGAAACATAACACCAAACAAACAAAAGCTTGTGGGTTTGGGAACTTTCAATTTTTTAAAGACTACCCTTCAGGAAAAAAAACATGTTGAGCAACTAGGAAACATACACAGAAACACCCATGTGTACTACTCTCATACATAGAAACACTAGGTCACATGGCATGTGTGTACAGCACACACCCCACCTCTTGAATCTATTTAAAAAAACAATAAAAAGGCAGCGACCAAAAGTGATTGAGCTTTTATTTATGCACAATGAATAGATCATAAGGGTTTCAACACTATCACAAAAACATGAACTGACCATAAAACTAGTCAAACCCCTGAGCATGAATCATCCGTGAAAAACCTTATCATATAAGTATGCACAATCTGGCATCCACCAGATTAAACAAACAACATATTACTGACCACCTACCAAGGGTTTATTTCTCATGAGATATATTGCAACAGGGTTTGTTTGGGAGCTTTTTTGCTCAAGTTTTTTTGGATGATCTAGTTAATCTTTCCCAAAAGCAACCCAGTTGGCTGGCTATGTTTGACTTAGGAACCAAAATATTGTTACATTTACTTCAAGTTATTTTTAGAGACTATTTGATATTGGCGGGCTATTTTAGTAGTATGATTTATGATTTTTAGGCAATACAATAGATAAATAAATGGTCAAAATCAATGTAGGCCTGTGCAGTATGACTGCTGGACTATCTAAATTCATCAGGTTACATGCTAGTATTCATTCATTTATTTATTCGTTATCTTCCGCACAACCCTCTACGAGTGTCGCAGGGAGATTCCCCATGCCCATCCTGGGAAGAAAGTTTAGGGCACTGAACAAATACACCCAGGACAATGCGCCAATCCTTCAATGGGCACACACTCACTCACACTCACACACAAACTCACAGACTATAGGGGCAATTTATAGCAGCCAATTCATATTAAATCCATGTTTTTTGACTGTGGAAGGAAACCGGAGAACTCGGAGGAAACCCACACGGACATGGGAAGAACATGGAAACTCCACCATTGGGATTTGAACAGGGAATCCTCAGCGCTGAGACGCCAACATTCAAGGATTCAAGGAGGCTTTGTCATTTTCATCACATGTGGCATGTTATAAAAATGAAATTATGGCCCACGGACCCAGAGTAACCCTGTAACTTTTAAAGCTGGGGAGCATGAGAAGCCGTTGCACTGATGCGCGCCGCCATCTTGGAACATACTAGCCACTAAGCCACTGTGCCGCCCACATGCTATTATATATATTACATTGAGTTATACTAGTATTTTTTCTTCATTAGCTACAATTTTTATTCGTTGCAGATGATTCAAAGTAATTTAATGGCACATACTGGGCATTGCAAATTATAAAAATTATGCCTCAAATACTGAACAATCCAGTCCTGTAATCGAAAGAGTGTTCAATGAAAAAATATACAAAATTACTACAAAACAAACTTTACCTGGTATATGGATAATGTCATCTGCTTGGTAAATCCTAATGTTCCTAATGTTTTCCTAATCAACCCATTTTATGTTTTGCAATTTTATACAAACATTACAAAAAGTATAATAAAGCAACAGAACATCCCAGTGAAAGAAAAATAAAAAGATGACCTCATGATCTAATTTTTTTGTAGTTTCTCTTAAACAACAGTGAGTTTCAACAGAAAAAGACAAATGAGAGTTCTGAATATGTCTCCTGCTGCTCAAATATGTTTCCTGAGATAAAGACCTCAGTAATCTAACATGCGTCTACTCTTGAGTTTTAGTGGAGATCTCAAAAATCTCACATTGTGCTCAGATTTGCCAAAACTATTTGATGTTTTAATAATAACGCAACCATTTTTCATCCAAAGACTAAAAGCTGTTTCAGTCCTGATACTGTAAATTACTTTTTAGTTGCTGAACTTCTAAGACAAGAACGTGGTAGCTCAATGGTGAGGATGTTGGGATCTCAATCTGAAGATTGGCGTTCCCAAATCCCAAGCCCATCAAAGTAACATAGGTAATCATTGCTCAAGGAGATGCTGAGTCATAACTGACCCTGTACTCTGACTTCAACCATTAAGTTAGTACACTGGTAATATGAGGTCAAATTTTATTTGTATAAACAAGTGATTCTGCAGGATTACATCTCATTTTTGTCTGAAAATTTGTAGTGAAATTTTTTTGTTTATGATAATATGTATTTTGTTCTGTGAACCCAGTTGGTAAAAGGCAGTTTGGACAATATCTACCATGTTACAATTCAACATAAAGGAGGAACGCCAAATGGAACAATGTTATTTTTACTTTTACATCTAGTATACACACTTCTAAAAAAAAGTAAACTCCAAAATAGCTGAAAATGGAAACAGATTTAAAATAGGATCTAATTCATCCAGGTGTTTCAATACTTTTGAGCATAACGTCTATCTGCACACAATCTTTTAATTGTAGACCTAGTATCACATTTATACTCTTTTGCAGCCTAATTAAAAAAAAGATTTAACTTAATACCTCTTGACATGTTAAGTTCACTGGAAATTGGATCAAGAAAGTTATGCACATTTTTTTAATTTTACACTGTTCATTAACTGTAGTCTGAGTTTACCCACAGTGAGGAACAGTCAGATTGTAATTGCTCTCAGAGGTGGTGAATGTAGCTTAAGGGCCAGAGCATATTTCACAAAATGTCTTTTTTTTAACAAAGATGAAATATTTACAGATTAATGTACATAAAACATGCTTTTTAACATTTTATAACACACCATTTTTTGGTAAAAACTGACATTATTAAAGTACATGTATTTTAAAGTATATTAACACACTGGCCACTTTATTATATGTTTATTGTTTATTTTGTATTAAGTATTGACTGTAGCTCATCTTTACATACTTTAATAATAGGACAAAACAGGTATTATTTGGGTGGTGGATGATTCTGACATGATGTCAGTGCTTGTTGTGCTGGTGGATACCAATCACACCACTTAGACCAGTCCACCAATCAAAAATATTTTGAAGCAGTTCATTTTGGCGGGGGGGCAATTTAGAGCAGCAATTTACCTTGAATCCATGTTTTTGGACTGTGGGACAAAACATGAAAACCCAAAAGAAACCCATGCAGACACGGGGAGAACATGGAAACTCCACCCAGATTGGGATTCAAACCGGAAATCTCCAGCGCTGAGAGGTAAACGGGCTAACCACTAAGCTACCGCACAGCTTTTTTGAGTAGTTTAGCTTGGCATAAAACTATTTTTTAATGGTAAAACAAATGTTCTATTGAGTACTGACTGGAAAATCCACCATGGATGTGTATGCATTTACTCTACAAATAAACATAGTCTTTCACACAGCAGCCTAAGTGTTGAAATTCATGAGATAAAGCTTTTTAATCACTGTTATGATTCATCATTAGCGATATGACATTAAAACTACCTACAGCAGTGTGGGTGACTGGAACAAGAGTTTGTTCATCTTAAAAACTCCAACATTTACCTTATTTCCTAAAGTAGTATTTTACTCATCACACATAAGGAAATATAAGAAACATTAATAATTATAAAGCAAGACAAGTTTGCTGCTTAATGTTATTAAAGCAATATATCCATGATATTCATTCATTCATTCATTTATTATCTTCCACTTATTCCTTTATGAGGGTCGTGGGGGGGGGGTTCCCCATGCCTATCCAGGGGAGAACATCTCGGGCGCTGGGCAGATACACCCAGGACAGTGTGCCAATCCATCGCTGGGTACTCACTCACACAGTCACACACACACACTTTACAGGGCAATTTAGAGCATTCAATTTACCTTCATGTTTTTGGAATGTGGGAGGAAACCTGAGAACCCGGAGGAAACCCATGCAGACAAGGGGAGAACATGCAAACTTCACCCAGATTGGGATTCGAACCAGGAATACCCAGCGCTGAGAGGCAAACGTGCTAACCACAAAGCCACCGTGCCGCCCTATCCATGATATGTTAAATCAAATTTACAAACAGTGTCTCAGTCCATAAAATCTCATTCAATCCTAAAATCTACAAAAACTGAAATCCCTATATTCTGATTAGTTTCGATTCCACTAATGTGGAATATCTATGACATATAAAATTGGCATCAACACATCTTTATGGCCCTATTCTGAGTTACTTTGCTGGGTTGGAAACAGATGTAAATGATTTCATCTACTGCCGTCCAGGATGTTAGGACGAGTGACTCAGCTACTGTGTGCCTGCTAACTATCTGCTGTTGTGTCGGAATGAGGGAAAGGAAGCTGGGTTAAGAGATCAAAGCACTGAATTCAAGTGGCTTACATGAGCCAGAGCGCCGTTGTTTGAGTTAGTATGCAGAAACTGCTGCTTGTCTTCTTAAGCGACGAGGCCTTTGTAATATTACTGTTATATAAAGTTATTTCTTTTAACATGAGACAGGTAAATGACAATGGTATTCAAATATGCAAAGATTGTGAGAGAAGCAGAAAAGTAGGCAGGAAGGACTTCTTGCTATGGCATCGATTCAACAGGCTTGCCTCGCAAAATGTGTGTGTGTGTGTGTGTGTGTGTGTGTGTTTGTTTAGCTAGATCTCCTGCTGCCAGGTATGACTTAATACTGATTCATAAACAGTTTATGTCTGACCTGTCTAAAAGACTTACAGCAAGAACTTTTACAGTCTTAATTATGCATGTGAAAAGTGTTTTGTCGAGAGAAGTATGTTATAGTGTTTAATAACTCATTTTAAAATAGCTAATACTGCACAGTAATGTATAGTTAATGTTAAACACAATATTATTATTATCCTACTCGAAGTTTTAAGCTTAAACCTTTCTGAATGCTTATAAGGTGAAAGTTAAAAAAGCATTCTGTCATAGTGCAGACACAACGACAAACACTTTCACACATACAGTACATTCACAGCAGGAAAACCTTTTTATATTGCAGATTCTTTTTTTATATTGCAGATTCTCTTGTTAGCATGTTTTCTTTTGAGCCATGGAAAGAACATGCAGACCTCTCATAGAAAAAAAACATCGTCTACCCTGTCCTATAACTAACCTCAGGACCTTCTCAAAATAGGAAAAAACACTGAGCTCTGCGTCATGGTGCAGTCTTTTGGAAATACTGCCAAATTTATGTTTGTCCACAACTGGTAAAACAAAGATACAGATTACTGTACTTTTTAGAAAAACAATCAGCAACAGTACGTAACCTCTATATAACCTTTTTAAAAGTAAACCTCTTTATTATAATATATATTTAACTTTTAAAATGTTTAAGT
This sequence comes from Xyliphius kryptos, assembly GCA_025769995.1. Taxonomy (NCBI): domain Eukaryota; kingdom Metazoa; phylum Chordata; class Actinopteri; order Siluriformes; family Aspredinidae; genus Xyliphius; species Xyliphius kryptos. The sequence continues at coordinate 6,916 of JAOUQT010306985.1, read as the reverse complement.
TGGAAAATAATAAAGGCTTATCATAAAGATATTTTTAAACAAGTTCTGTATAGAGTACTCATTCGTAAAACTGAAGGCAGACTGGTGCAAACTTTGGCATACGGTGTAGCTTCAGGACGGCATGGTTGCTTTGTTGTTAGCAGGTTCACCTCTTAGTGTTGGAGATTCCTGTTTTGTATCCCAATCTGAGTGGAGTTTCCATGTTCTCCTTGTGTCTGTGTGGGTTTCCTCCCACAGTACAAAAACATGGATATAATGTAAATTGGCTGCTCTAATTTGCCTCGTATAGTGTGTGTGTGCGTTTGTGCCCAGTAATGGAATGGCACCCAGTATGGATGTATTTGCCCAGTGCCTGAGATGTTCTTCCTTGGATGGGCATGGGGAACCCCCCGCGACCCTCTTAGAGGATTAAGCAGAAGATAATTTATGAATGACTAAATGTGTAACTGCACAATTGCCCTTAATTAGTTTGGACAGATATATGACTTGTTAGAAGAGCATTGCACTCCTGTCATGGATCTTATTTTAGTAAACTGCATTTTTATTGAATGCTTTGTTTTATTTAATTACCTTGCTGTTTTGTGCATTTGCCTGCTTTACATACCCACAGTGACAGTATGATCCCTCCAAAAAGGAATATTGGCCAGAAGAGTTTTTTTTTCCTGGAAAGCTGTTTCTAGTTCTCCTGTGTCTTCTTCTAGCCGCACTCCTTTGCACTTCTGCATCCGCACTAGCTCCTCAGTGTAGCATTGGTTTATCCTGCCTCTTCCTCCAGACAGTTCCTTACTTAGCCTAGCTTGCTTTCCATTTACAATTTGGCATTAGTATTTCTTGGTCATTTCATTCTTAGCTCCTCCCACTATGTGTGTAACTTTTAGAGATTGCTTACTGTGTCCATTTTAGTTTTTTAAGGCCTTATTATCGCAGCTTCTAAGTTAACATACTGTGATTATGGTTTGATCTGGAGATTAAGTTATAAAGCATTTTGTTTGAAAGAAATAAACAACTTTAAATTGCATCAGCTGATGACTCCTTTGATTTATTTTTGTTAGATGAGGTTCTGTTTGTAAATATTATATGTTTACATGGCCCTTTCAGTTTTGTAAATCCCCTTGGTCCTTCCCCAATTTTCATTTCTCGCCAGAGGCTCCCTTGTTTGTGGTCTGTTTTAACCCTACTCATTATATCTTTCTTCTCCTCAGAATGGGTGTGTGTGTCTGTTTATTAATTAATTGAGAAAATCTGTGATTCTACATTATTGGAAGATATTACTTTATTAATGTCTTCAAAGCAAACTAAATTTTGATCAATTTGGTCTTTGTTGCATTTGTTATTTGTTAGGGTCCGCGAAGCACTTTTTTTTATTAAAAAGTAAAGGATGGACTGAAGTCAGTATCTTCAAAACATTAAAAAATCACATATATGGTAAATAAAACTAAAAAACTGGAACAAAGCCTTCCTTGCTTTTATTTAACTTAATTCCAACAAAAAGCTTGTACCATGCTGTACCATGTATGGTTGTTTACGTGACATAAATCTGAATCTTCTTATATAAACAAATGTTTCATACACACGCACACACGTGAACACACACACATGACTGGACTTGCTAAAGTGCATGGTTTAGACACATGAAAGTGCACTTGCACCATGTTTAACCATGTAACATCAGAGCTTTTGAACATAAACACAAATATAAAGGTTTGCAAAGTTTAAAACGGAAAATTCTTTATTAGTAGATAATGTGTGTGTCAATTTTATTTGATAATTAAACTTTGCTAGGACAGATATTTGTATGTTTTAGTGACCTCCAAGATTTATTAATACCACTTAATAGGTTGGCACCCTTTCCTAGGTGTATCTGTCCCCCTGGATGAAGCTCCCCTGGATGGGCATGGGAAACCCCACCGCGACCCTAGAAAAGTATTGGGCAGAACATAATGAATTAATTATTTAATTAATACCACTTAATGTAATTACTTAGTTTTAATCTATTTCTATCTTATAAAATTCATTCCTACAATATTTTTTGCAATTTAAAATGATTAAATTTTGATTAACATAAAACAAATTTATTAGAGGTTCCGTATAAATATTTACACATTTTCGTGAATTTATTATGAATTCATTTGTGACTGGTATGACACAGAAAAGTATTAAACACATGACACAGGCATGAAAAGCCATGTAGGCAGTTGAAATCTGAGAGTGCATTCTCGACCTATAAAAACTTTTCTCATTTTCAAGACGTCACAAAAGAAGCATCTTGTAATGGTTAAAAGCAAAGAAATCTCCCAAGCCCTCCGCAACCTAATGCTGCAAAAAAACACTGATGGCATTGGTTACAGACATATTTTTAAATTTTGGAATGTTATCCAGAAATCATGGATCATGATTTCACCATAAACCAGCCATTACTTGGTGATCCGCACAAGATTAGCTACCATAAAAGTCAAAAGGATTATTAAATGAGTTTTCCGAGAGCCAAGGACCATGTATAAAAGAGAAGTTTACAACATCTCCCCCAAAACAACATATCAACACTAAAATTTGGGGTGGGAATTTTATGGTGTGGGGCTGTTTCTCAGCATATGGTACCAGCAGACCTCATATAACTGAAGAAGAGATTCAATGGACTAATGTACCAAGACATTCTTTTTAAGAAAATGCTCTCTAGGATGGTAAATATGAAAGTAGGGTAAAGCTAGACATTGATTCTAAACACACAGCCAAAAAACTAGAATGGCCCATTTATTCACTTGAATGCAATTGAAAAACTATTGTTTTGATTTTTCCTTTAATTTCTGTGCATGTATGGATGGTACTGTTATTACATTTTAAAACTTAAAGATGTCATAATAGAGAAATCATATCAAATTTATTTTTGTTTGTTAAAGGTTTGAGTATTGGTGTGTAGTTTTGCTATGCATAGAGTTAATAGCACTGCAAAGCTAATGTGTGTGATGTACTTTTGTGTGAAAGTTCAGTAATTGCCAAGAAATATTTATGGATTTAAAGATGGATTGTGAATCCGATTTGCTCAGCCATAAGCCATTGACACAAATTCTTCCAGAGACTCTAAAAATAGTATATATAACATCTTCCAAGGCATTATGAAGTGGTGAACTGTAATACCAATGGTCTTATAACAAAAAATAATAAGTAAAATAAATTTAATTACGTGTGATGATCAGGCGCCCATATACCCCTGTATATAAACCAATTCACACTAAAGTTTAATGAAATTTGAAGACGTTTTAAGGGTCTGGCAAAGCAGAATCCTAAATTATAACAATAACTGAAGCCATGTGGACATAAAAATTCTGCTATGAGGTTCTGTAGACTTAAATAAACACAACTCAAGATTCATGCTCACGTCCTTATGTCTGATTTTGAAAGGAACTTAAATTAAAGTCTGCCCATAGGCAAAGATTTATCTCAGATATGATTTCAGCAGCAATCCTGTGTTACATTACTTTTTGATTTGCTATGTTTTTTCGAACATAGTAAAAATACAATAAAAAAGTCGCAGCAATTTTGGAATCTTTCATCTTCATATCCGTTTTTAATACACTCTAAGACTCCCTTTTATGAATAAAATGTATAGTTTCCTTTCCAGACATGAAGAATTTGAATTTTACAAAATAATAAAATATGGAGGCTGTTAAAATAATTATTAAAATAGTATTTGGGGCAAAAACAGAGCTCCCAGAAAAAAAAACAACAACCAGACGTTAGGAGAACATGCAAACTCTAGAAAGGACAGACCTCTTTTTGTGGTGAAAGCACTAACTACTTGCATCAGCAGGTCATCTATAAATGGCTTGTTTATTTAGCAGCTTAACATCTGGAGAGCATTAATGGCTATTTCCGACAGGAACGGTTACAAATAATTAAGTCATAGGGGCAATTTAGTATCCAGTTTATCTATCAGTATGTCTTTGGAACATGGAAGAAACCCACACACGAGGAAAACACAGAAAAAAAACACTGTTTGCTGTGACTTACTGGGACTCCATCTCGGGCTACCCTGCTATCTTTGGAAATTAAATATCTGAACTAACCTTTATACAGGTCATTAACACCTTTGCAGGTTGTAGTGGGGTCCCACAGAAAGCTTTTGGTTTAATTGCCAGGTCTTTTCTGTGCAGAGTTTGCATATGATCCACACATCAGCATGGTTTCAACCTGCAGCATGTTTTCTACTGTTTAAAAAGATTTTAAATGCTGAATGTTAATTTTATTTTTATGGTGCATGCTAATCAATGCATCGATACAGAATTTATTGTTAGCTTCTCAGTTATCCTGACAGTTTATAAATTGAGTAATTTACTGTATTTATTGTTGTTGTTTTTGCTTATCTCAAATAACTATAAATTAGTTAATGTAATTCCATTCAGAATTTTCACCTGTTGGTGTGTCTGTAATTACTGTAATGAATCCATGTAAAGAAAAATTGTCATGCTTTTATTTGCACATATGCATATAAATACATTTTACAATGTCCTCCCTGAAATGTGAGCTCTGTTAAAGCCATGGTTTACACCCATGCTGTTCCATCACTACTCTATAAATAAACCGAATGTGGATATAAAACATCTTTATAACCCTCTATTCAAATGCCAGGCATTTGTGATTTAACAAAATAAGAGCAAGAAAAAATATTTAAAATATTTTCACCTTTAATAACAATCATTACATTTAGAAAAATGCTAAATATGATTTGATTGTACAGCTTTTATTAAAAACTAATGTTTGAGTTTAGCACCGTTTAATTTTCTGACATCATTCAGTTTTATTGGATAAGGGTTGATGGCGTATATTGACTAGACAACTTGCACTCTTTCTTACAGAAAGCTTCAGATCGGTCTCCTGCGCACCACACTCAGCTCACTCCATACAGATTTAGGATTGTGCTGTGACTGGTCTACTTTTTACTAAAATTTACTCTTCTGGTGAAGTCTTTTGTTGATCGTGTGGTATATGCTTTGTGTATTTAGTTTTGAATGCACATCCAGTGTACAACGAAAATACACCGTGGGCCATATTATTACGTACACTTTCTTTTTCTACACTTACTAGCCATTTGTCTAAAAGAATACACAGTGTGTGGATACACTGTGTAAGAACTCTAGCAGAACAGTTGTATATGATTTACTTGAACAATTCAAACACCCTACCTCCACATCTGTGTCAATGCTGTTAAATACTACCTGCTTTGTGGTGTCACTGTGAAGGTCCTGATCATTAGAAAAGAACGCAAAGAAATATAGTTATAAATATAGTATGGAAATCACAAAATGCACTTATATGGTTAATGGAGCCGGTAAACAATGCGTTTAGAAACAAGGAGGTGGATCTAATAACGTAGCCAGCAGTTGTAAACACAGTTTTCTCTGGTGACACTGTAAATTTGTTTTTAAAGATCTCACAGAAAGCCAAGTAGATGTATTACAGTTGTTTTTACAGCTGTGATTATCACGAGCCAAGTCTGTTCTAAACAAAGTACCCAGTTATTTTTTTTAAGCACAAAAATCAAGAAATGCCTTAGAGCATTGTTAAAAATAAATAAATAAAAAATAAAAAAAAAAAAAGTTATTTACCAAAAGTGACTACTTCTTCTACTTGATTTAACAGAAAAGTAAAAACATATTAGGAAATTTGGATTGAGGTTATCACTTAGCATGATATATTTTACCCAGAAGTTTTTTTCAGATTTCCAGGTTTTTGCCATCTGGTTCAAGCTTTCTTTATATGTGATCCCCAAGAGATAAAAAAAAGCTGATGCAGATTTTAGAGTCTGTATTGTGTACAGTGTGGATGTCAGAAGCCTCTGACAAAAGCGGAAAGCTACACTTATTCGGTAAGTGACAGCAAACAGATTATCACCTCCCACAGCTGTTTGGAAACCCAGTCATGCAGCACACCCATGGAGTCACGTTTTCTTGAAACAGCATCGCTGAAAAGTTCATTGGAATTCTGTGAATACATGGCTGACTCACACGTTAATGTACAGATGTTTGAGAAAGTTTTGGCAGTTTGTTACAGAGGTTTGTCCCAACATGCAGCTGAAATATGTATTCAGAATGTAAAAACATATATAAAAAACACCAGTTTACACAGGAGTTGCTGGAATAAGCTACATCAGTGTAAGAGGATCCAAGAAAAATATACACTATTTTAACAAAAAGTATTGAAACCCCTACTCATTCTACAGGAGCTTTTATAATGTGTCATTCTAAGCTTACATCTAACACTTTTCATTTTTCTGTGTAAGGTGTTCCTCAAAATTTTAGTGTGTGTCCTTGAGAATATTTGATTTGTGAGGTTGGACACTTTTTATGAGAAGACCTGACTCACATATTCTGTTTTAGTTTGTCCCAAAAATGTTGGGTGGGGTTGATGTCAAGTTTCTGTCAAATCCTTCCAGACCAAATTCAAGCATGACTTTATGGCCCTTGCTTTTGTACACTAAGTCATGATGGAACATAGGGTGGTTTAATGCATTAATATTGTATTATGGGAGTCCTGTTTTTTTCTCATAAGGTGCCTCTGGCTTAACTAGGTGTCTGTAAATCCAGTTGCTTCTGAAACAGTTACCACTTTAAAATTGCATTCTTCCACCTGCAATGCTTGCCAGGCTAAGGAAAGTATAACCCTTGCAGGATGCAGAAAGACTTTAATGCATATTTGACAGAGGTTTCAGAAACACCATTAGCTAAACTCCAACTGTTAAAAAAATCTAAAAATTAAATTAAATAAAGAAATTCTATTAATAATCTATGATAATATATAGACACTGCTCAAAAAAATAAAGGGAACACAAAAAAAACACATCATAGATCTCAATGAATAAAATATTTCAGTTGAAAATCTTTATGTAGTAGATAGTGGAATGCGTTGAGAACAAAATAAC
>JAOUQT010306972.1:0-15398 GCA_025769995.1 Xyliphius kryptos | reverse complement strand
AATTACAATAATCTAACCTTGAGGTTATAAAAGCGTGAATTAGTTTTTCTGCATCTTGAAAGGAGAGAATATTTCGTAGCTTAGAAATGTTGCGGAGGTGAAAAAATGCAATTCTAGCAATATTGTGAATGTGTTTAGTAAAGGAGAGATCTGAGTCAATAATAAAACCAAGATTATTTACAGATGAGTGATTTACAGATGATTATTTACAAGTGCAATGCAAAGTGTCAGCTGCTGTGGTGTAAGGCAAGCTGCATTTCCTGAAGTGAGAAATTGCGCTTCTCCATCTGGGAATCTGATGGACAGGTCTGGGTTTGGCAGTTGCCAGGAGAATGGTACTTGTCTGGTTGCATTGTGCAAAGTTTGGTGGAGGGGAATTATGGTGTGGGGTTGTTTTTCAGGTGCTAAGCTTGGCCCCTTAGTTCCAGTAAAAGGAACTCTGAATGCTTCAGCATACCAAGACATTTTGGACCACTCCATGCTCCTACCTTTGTGGGAACGGTTTGGAGCTGGCCCCTTCCTTTTTAAACATGACTGTGCACCAGTCACAAAGCAAGAGCTATAAAGACATGGATGAGAGCGTCTGATGAGGATGAACTTGACTGGCCTGCACATAATCCTGATCTTAACATGATAGAACATCTTTTGGACGAATTATAGGGGAGAATGTTTTGAACACCAATCTATCGCTGGGCACACTCACACATTTTAAGGGACATTTGAGTACACAATTTTCCTTGAATCCATGTTTTTGGACTGTAGGAGAACCCAGAGGAAACCAGCGTGGACACGGAAAGGACACAGAAACTCCACCCAGGTTGGGATTCAAACTGGGATTCCCCAGTACTGAGAGGCGAACGTGCTACCCACAGTGCCAACTACCATTATACAGTGCTCACTAAAATTATAGTGATCTGGCTCACCTGTATTTTACTAAATATTTGCAGTTGCAGAAGAGTTGATACTTAATTCAGGGTCCTTACATCAGTGTTGTCCAATGTTTTTATTGTGTAAACACATTTAAAGTGCATGTTTTTAGGAAAGATAATGTTAATACATGCACTGATGTAATATGTGAGAGAGTTGGGTATTGGTTATTATCTGTATGAGCAAAAAAGAAGAAAAATTCCCTGAAAAACTCAATCCCTTTAAGTTTCACACTTCTTTTACATGATAGCTGTTTGTTGGTGTAAACTGAGAATTAAATAATACAGATAAGCCTTTTACTTTTTTTATGTAAGCACAGTAGGAAAAACACACATGAAATAATTTAAAATTACTGTCTGATGATTAACAAATAAATAAATAAATACACAGAAGCATTTGGGCAGTTAGGCAAGTGATTGCAGGCTACATAACATCAATAGTATGGCAATGATTTACTAAAAAGTTGCTTGGAAGAAGAAGTGCTGTACTGAGCAAAACTGTAAACAGGTTCATCGAAGACAGTCATATAAAGTCCAGTGGCATGTTATGCCCCACAATCTACAATATATCAAAAACTGTAACTATAAATGTAAGTTTCAGCAATGGCTTACAAAAATAAAAAAGGGGGAAATGCTATTATTGTCACATCCATACTCTCTTTTTCATCTGTTGTTCCACTTCCCTTCACTGGTGTAGTTCTTAGTCTATCTCCTGAATTCTGTTTTTTCCTTCCGGTTCACTTCTACAAAAATAAAAAAGGGGGAAATGCTATTACTGTCACATCCATACTCTCTTCTTCATCTGTTGTTTCACTTCCCTTCACTGGTGTAGTTCTTAGTCTATCTCCTGAATTCTGTTTTTTCCTTCCGGTTCACTTCCATGGCAATAAGAAACGCAGGGTCAAATAATAATCACGGGTGTACAAAATACGAATACAACCAAGTCAGCCTAGAAGTCTGTTGTTCATGAAAGGAAACCTTGTTTATGAAATTTTAGAAAAACTATTCAAGTAGATGTAATGCAGCACCATAATTGTAAATTGCATTGTTGTGTTTTCCAAAGGACTGAAAGAGTTGCTGGTGATGGGGATGTCTGGGCCTCTTTGCGTAAGTCTCTAGCTCTTGTAAACAGCAAAAGAAGGCAACAATTTTACTTGCAAAACTGCAACAAAGTTCCTCATTTACTAACTAATTTGAAAGTATAATTGAAAGAAAACCTGCCTCTGTTCGAACATGTTTCAGGCCGCAGTCTTTAAATTTGATTGTTTAACAAACAGGAATGAAGGTCATTAAAAACAACCAATTGAATTGTTTTTAATTGGATTCCAATTAAATATTTACAAATTTTCATTTATTATCATTTTGTGAAAACACTTCAACACTTCAGCTTGTTATGGTCATTTTCCATTTTATCAGCTCACCTTACGATAAAAAAAAAAAAAAAAAAAAAAAAAAAAAATATAAAAAATACACAACCTCAGATAAACGGTGTGTGTCACAAATGACATGATCTCATTAAATAAAATGAGGCCAAAATGCAGTAGCCGTGCGTGAAACAATGCATACAGGTTCTGGTCATAAAGATATGGAAAAGTGTACGAGTAAAACTCATATTAAGTCCATTCATTTCACCCAGACTGATATACACTGCTCAGAAAAATAAAGGGAATACATCCTAGATCTCAATTAGTAAAATATTTCAGTTGAAAAAAAATTAGTAGATAGTGGAGAACAGAGAAAAGGTATGTGGTCACACCTGCAGAAGCACTCCTTTATAGGGGTTGTCTTGCTAAGTGCCTCTCATTTCTACCTGTTGTCTGTTCTATTTGCGCAACAGCAAGTGCAATTGATTCACAAATCAATGTTGCTTTTTAACTGGACAGGTTAATTTAGCAGAAGTGTGGTTGACTTGGACTAACATTGTTTTTTTTAAGTCCCTTAATCTTTTAGCTTTCTATTATATATGTTTATTTATTTTCAATTTGATTACTATAACTGACAACTAATAAAAATCCCAAATTCAGGATCTCAGAAAATTTGCATATTATGAAAAGGTTTATTATTAAAGACACCTGGTGCCACATTCAAATCATCTAATTCTAAACACCCGCAAAAGCAATTAAATGGTCTCAGTCTACTTCTGTTTACTACACAATTATGGGAAAGACTGCTGACCTGACTGTTGTCCAAAAAACGATCATTGACACCTTGTATAGGGGGGCAAGACTCAAAAGGTCATTGCTAAAGTGGCTGACTGTTCACAGAGATTTGTGTCCAAACACATTAATAGAGGGGCAAAAAAAAAAAAAAGAAAAAATGTAAAAGCAATAAAAATAACCGCACCCTGGAGAGGATTGTAAAACAAAATCCATTTAAAAATGTGAACCACCACGCATGTATGCAAGACATAAGTTTCAGCTGTCACATCGCTTGTGACAAGACACTTAAACCAGAGACAGTGTCAGAAATGTCTCATCTGGGCTAGAGACAAAAAGGACTGGACTGCTGCTGAGTGGTCTAAAGTTATGTTTACAGTTGAAATAAAATTTTGCATTTCCTTTAAAAATCAAGGTCCCATAGTCTGAACTAAGAGAGCAGAGGCACAGAAACCACGTTGTTTGAGGTTCAGTGTAAAGTTTTCACAGTCAGTAACGGTTGTGGGGTCATGTCATTTGCTGATGTTTCATTGTGGAAAATGAGATGCACCAGTCTCAATCATTTAGAAGAGCTGAAGGCCACAATCAGAGCAACCTGGACTCTTGTAAACCCTGAGCAGTGCCAAAGACTGATCGACCCATGCCACACTGCAGTAATCCAGACCAAAAGAGCCCAGACTAAATATTGTGTGCTGTACATGCTCATATTTTCAGTAGGCCAACATTTGTAAAAATCCCTTTTCTTTTGGATTGTTCTTAAGTAATATTCTGATTTTCTGAGATACTTCATTTGGGATTTTTATTAGTTGTCAGTTATAATCTTCCTCTTCTTTTGGATTTTTAACCCTTTATTACTCAGGGGTTGCCACAACGATGCAAACGCATATCAGACTTGGCGATGTAAGTGTTTTATGCAAGATGCCTTTCCTGACATACCCCTCACACTTTATCTGGCTTGAAACACACAGATTAGGTAGACAATTTGGAGCAGCCAAGTAACTAAATCCAGGTTTTTGGACTGTGGGAAAAAACTGGAGAAACCCCACACGGACAATTGGAGAACATGGAAACTCCACCCAGATATTCACATTTTATGACTAGCACCATTATACTCATTATTTAATTAAAATTAAGTCAGTGGCAGTCTACATAAAAAAGCGACCACTTCTGAATTATTTTATTTTGCTGCTTTGGGAGTGTTCAGGTGCATGTTAAAAATGTCTTGCTGCAATCAAAAACTGTTACAAGTCCAGTTCCAAACACATTTAATATAACTGAATGAGAAGATCATCAATATGTTAAAACATTTTAAACAGCTAAGGTTTTTTAATGAGTAGCTGGTCTTGCACAGGTAGAAGAATTTATCAGGCCAGGGTCCAGATCGAAATATCCAACTTGTGTTATGAATTAGTGCCATATCCTCTATAATGAAGTAGCCTATTAGTTCTATTAACATTTTATGTCAACAACTTTTAAGGCAAAAACAAATATCATTCAAAATATTTAAGGAATATCTTTTAGTTTTGAATCCTGAACTGAAGGGAAAATGTATTTTCCCTTCAAGTAATAACAAGTGCTACATTAAAGAAACATATTGCTTTTTGGAAAAAAAAAAAAAAATAAATAAAATAAAATAAAAAAATGCATGGTGCACGCTAATAAAAAAAATAAATGAAATGGCAGTCTTTTTGTAAACTCGATTTCCCATCTTAACAGTTTATTTTCCTTTAGTATTTATCTGGTTTTGCTGTCGAGTTTTTATGACCCGGTTTATCCTCAAACTGCTGTTTCTCGATTCCTTCCTCACCTGTGAATCTATACAGATCTGTAAATCTGTACAGTGATTCGCCTTCAGTGATTTTATTACACGTGATTACAATGTAGGTTTACTGCACAGCAAATATCATACCATTAAGACAAGAAAAGTTCTCTTTTCTTAATATAAAACTCTTAAAATAAACAGTGAAAATTACATCAAGTTTATCAGTTTGGGTCCAGACCGCCTATTAGTGACATTTTGTCTAGCATTTTCACCCTAAGATTTTCCCAAAACCCTGGGGCAATATATGGTATATACACTGCTCAAAATAATAAAGGAAACACTAAAATAACAGTGAATAACAAGATAGCAACGAACATTTCAGTTTAAAGAATTTAGTAGATAGTGTAACGTGTTGAGAACAAAATAGCATGATCAAAGAGTAAATCAAAATTATCACATGGAGGTCTGGATTTGAAATCATACTCTAAAATCAAAGTGGAAAATGAAATGACAGACTGATCCACCTTCAATGAAAATTCCTCAAGACGAGTAAAAATGAGGCTCAGTAGTGTGTGTGACCTCCAAGTGTCTGTATGACCTCACTTTCACCAGGTAGACCAATATAACAAAATTTTGAAATAAACATTTCTGACATTCAAAAACAAAACCAACAACAAACCAGTGACCAATATATCCACCTTTCTGTACGATGACACTCAAAAGCCTTTCATCCATAGATTCTGTCAGGTGCTTGATCTGGTTACTATCAACATAACGTGCAGCAGCCACCACAGCCTCCCAGACACTGTTTAGAGGTGTACTGCTTTTCCTCCCTGTAGATCTCACATTTTATGAGGGACCACAGGTTCTCTATGGGGTTCAGATCAGGTGAACAAAGGGGGCATGTCATTATTTTTTTTTCTATTAGATCTTTACTGGCCAGCCACAATGTGGAGTATTTGGATGCATGAACATCATGTTTTTCTTGAACGATACCGACTTCTTTCTGTACCACAGCTTGAAAAAGGTGTGTTCCCGAAACTGGCAGTAGGTCTAGGAGTTGAGTTTCACTCTTCAAGTTCATCTTTGATGATACCAGCTAATACCAGTACCCCACCTCCACCTTGCTGGCGTCTGAGTCACAGTGGAGCTCTCTGCCCTTTACAGGAGCCAGAACCCATCCATATTGCCCAAGTCACTCATTTCATCAGTCCATAAAACCTTCGACAAATCAGTCCTATGATATTTCTTGGCCCAGTCTTGACCTTTTATCTTAAGTTTTTTATCTTTCCCTACCTTGGCCATGTCCCTGAGTATCCCGAACCTTGTGCTTTTTGATACTCCAGTAATGTTGCAGCTCTGAAATATGGCATAACTGGTGGCAAATGGCATCTTCATGCTTGATTTTCCTTAATTCATGGGCAGTTATTGTGCACCCCTCGCGAACACACACTTCTTGCAACACTCATTGGTGATTTGCCATGCTTGATTTGTCAGTGATAACATTTCAAAAGTTCGGCAATTTCAAGACTGCTGCATCCCTCTGCAAGCCATCTCACAATTTTTTACTTTTCAAATCTCTTTTCTGGCCCATTTTGCAAAAGGAAAGGAAGTTGCATTAATAATTAAGCACTCCTAATATAGGGTGTTGATGTCATTAGAGCACATCCCGTCTTATTAGAGATGCACATCACCTGGTTTACTTAATTGGTAGTTGGATTTCAAGCCTACACAGCTTGGAGCAGGACATGTATAAAAAGGATGATGTGATCAAAACACTCATTTGCCTAATAATTCTGCACACAGTGTACAAAGTTCAGAAAATACTCACCTTAGTGACGACATTTTGCGCGATTGATTTCCTCACCATACTTAAAACACAAATCCAACAGAGAAAATGCAAAATACTTTATTTAGTATTTTTCCATACTGTGTGAAAATGTGGTGGTTTAACAATCAAAAAATAAACTTTTTGAATGGTGTGCACACACAAAAACACACAATCAATCTGAATAAAGAAATGTATCTTATGACACCTGAGAAATGGCTTTTAGTAAAGAATAATGACTGAATAGGGGGTATTCACATTAATTACTTAATGAACTTCCATTCTTGAAAAACAATGATATGTGAATACAGAACACTGTGTTAAGCTTTATGTTTAAGTGCTTTATACATAAAAATTAACAAATCAAATTCACACACCATTATCAGAAAATGGTACGTGGTATAGATGAGTCCCTCATGTTTAGTTTTTGATCGTACCTCCATCTCCTTCACTTACAAAGCGCTTTCGCCCCCTGGTGGAAAGATATGCCAGATCAGACAACAAACTACTGGCAAGCCTGCAACATTAACAAGAAATAATAATTGTAGTTTGGCCAAGGAGAATTTATGGTTATGCTGTATTAAACATTTTTCTTATGTAAAATGAGTATTTTAGGAGGATTTTTGTTAAGTACTTTAATTGGGAAAAGTGTTGGTTGTAAATAGGGGTGTTAATCGGAGCCTTCACGATGATTCAATTCCATATCAATTCTTCAAGCCAACGATTTGATTATTTTCTATACTTAAGAATCCCCTAATATGAATCAATTTAATTTTTTTATTTTATTTTAAATCTATAAAGTTTAAAATTAGTTAACAAGAAAATCAGTATTCTATTCACACAATGCTAATTTTACTATAATAGCAGTTGTGATTAACACAGTGGAAAATAGAAAATTTCTTCATAAAAAGAGCCAAAATACTTCTACACCCATGACTTTAGACTAACTGGAGTGTAAAATATTCTACTTTGTTGCCTTTTCCCTTTTGTGAAGAGGAATGACAATTATGAAGAAGTGTACCCCCGCCGCAGCTATTGAGTAGGTAGTATGTGTAAAAATAGGATCACAAAAAGGCAGCAATATAAAAACAAAAATTGATACTCTTGCAGATGCATCAAATCATTGGCTAAAAAATTGATGCACTGATTCAAATCTATTCATCTAGTTATGGATAAAGAGGTATTACATCACACAAGAAAGTAAATAATGATGAGGAGTGTTCTTAAAGGTTACCTGGAAGGACAGGCATCCCTGAGCTGCTGGGAAATGATGGATTGCTGATAACAAACATCTACAAACATTTCCATGATGGACTGAGCATGAGGAGCATCCAAACTAATCTCAGGAAGCTCATCATAAACACGCTGAAATCCCTATGAAAATGCACATTATTTAAATTCATGAATAATGTAAAAAGTGAAAAAAAAAAAAAAAGTCTAATACTACTTTATATTAAGATTAATTTAGGGAATACCAAAATGTTTTTTTTAACGTCTTTCTATTATAATATTTATACCCTTTTAAAAAACAATATCTTCATTAAAAAAATGCTCAAACAAAAATAAATAAAAAAGAAAAATAAGGAAATTATATTTTTCGCTCCTGGTCTTGTTCGAACAGTGAATTGTGAGTTTGTCACACCTGCCATTTGAGGGCTGTTTTATTTTTCCCGCAACCACGACAATGTTTCAGTTATCAGCTGCACCTCTAGACCTGTATGTGTTGCTCACTGGACAAATTATTTTCCAAGACATTGAAGTTGTATTGGTAATTCAGTATATGTGCAATGCCTCAGATGGTTTCACAGCTTTAAAATGTTTAGAACCACAAACCCCTTACTGGTCTTTATGCTGGCTTAATATTTTAAACAACAAAAGCAGCCTCTTGATATAAAAGCCAAGGAACAGCCAAGGAACAGCCATTAATAACTATTTATTGTTAAAAGCTTTTATCTATAACCAGGCACATCTGGGAAACCAGAAATACTAGTCAGCCATATATTCCAATACATTTGTTTGTCTACAACCTGGGTAGTCTAATACAAAAACTAGCTAATTTTTTTTTACTTATATATATATATTTTTAATAACACCTACATGTAATACAAAAACATACAAGCTATAACTCATTTTGTAGAATTCATGTTTTGATCATAAATCTACAGGTCAAAAAAATAATGAATTGGCCATACAGACTAGAGGAGGAACTAGGTGTAAATAGGTGCATGACAAATGAAAATGTGGAATTTAATATTCTTAAATACATTATATGCATGCCAATCACAAAGAAATATGTAAAAAGTTGGTTATTATGAATTATAGTACATGTCTATTAAATGTACTTGTAGACTGACCCGGTTCATCTGATCAAGAGTGATTAATCCTGATTTCCAAAACGACTGTAGCAGCTTCACCATTGACTGAATCGCAGAATCTCCATTAGACTCCAACACCATAACCACTGCCTGAAACAGACATATCCATAAACACGTTCTTAACAGTCTGCACACAACCCAACAGCTTATTGCTGTAACACAACTTTTAAATAAGATGTAATTAAATTTACTGTATTTATTAAATACATGGTTACCAAACATCAGCATCACATCCCACACTCTTATTATTTAAAATTTTCATTTTTTGTCATCAGCAACAAACTGAATATAAAAGCCCTGGTAATAATTACAGAATCAATAGAAAATTATTTGTTTTATTTATTCATTTTTTAAAACAAAAGCTGAACATTTACTTCAAAAAGACAAAAGTCTGTGTATGTGTCATACTTACTCTTTGAGGTTTATTTACTGTTTGCAACCACCAAAGAGTGGCTCAAGAGGCTTTATTTTAGTGATCTTAAGCAAGCTGTTAATTCAGCTTGATTTGGGGCATCAGTGTGCCTTTGCCATTATGATGACATATCCATGGGTGTCTTTTAGGAGTCACACGCAATAAACCAATAAGCAGGTCACTTGACATTCCCTATAAAAGCCTGGTGTGGTCTGACTTTGGGGTCAATTACATGTAAATTACAGTTTTTACCATTTTTTAGAAAAGGTCACCACAAACCCAGGTGAAGTTCCTAGTTAATAGTATATTATTTTCCAGACAAGTTACATGGCTAAACCAAATAAACATCTTGTACATTCAAGTTCATAAAGGGTAACAACAGTAAACAAAAGTCTACAAATGAGATTTGAATAAAAATAATGTTTTTGCAATTCCTTATGAACAAAACCATGTAAGATGATTTAATGGAGAAAAAACAAGTCAACTTAGTTAATGAAATAGATCATAAAAGTTTTGGAGGGAAAACTCAAGAAACATGCCTTCAGAGTAAAGACAAAATAAAACAAATGGATGGACAAAAAAAATGTTTGTGTTAGAAAAATGTTTTATGTACATTTTTTTTTACTGATGAAAAACTTCAGGCAGTCATAAATGTCATAGTATAGATATGACATTAATTTTTCCTTAACGTTATATCATTTAATGTCATTAATTACAACCATTATATATTTCAATGTTTGGCATTTTTGTTGCAAAGTTAATAGAGTAATTCCATGATATTTAGCAGGGGTTACAGTCTATTGCTACATCAATAACATTTAAAATGTACACATGAGTGTCTGTGAATATGTTTGCATGCATATGTACCTCATAAACCAGTTCATGATGGAAATGTGGAACTTCAAGGTCACGGAGACAACGCTCTGCTTCGGACAACTCACCTGACACCAAATACTCCTTTAACAACAGATTCATCTACACAAACACAGAAATTCAGTCAACGGCAGTGCATACATCATAAAAATGTTTAATGTAATTAATTCCTATGGCTTAGTGGTAAACAAAAGTCTCCCACCCTCGCAAAAAATTCAAACAACATGATTTATTCGGTACTTCAGAAACAACTGGATATAAACAGAAAATAGTAATAGCAAAAAGCAGATCTGTGGCTGCAACCACTACCCAACTGTCAAACCAAGTGTTGAAAGTGTCCTTTATTTGTCTAGCATTAACTTAGTGCTTTTGTTGAGCTTCTAAAAAAATCATGACATGGTAAACGAAAGTGTATTCCAATTATGCTAATATGAGACTTATTATCAAATAAATATACCCTGAGGTAACTTCCTTATAGCAAAAAAAGTGGCTTAAATAAGTACCCTCTGATCATCATACCTCTTTAATGAGATGTTTGACAGGTCTTTGACCTCCGCCCACTCCCCATACATTATCCAATCTAACAATTTCTTTCTTCATTGACAGCAAAACCGAAGCTCGGTCCAGTGCAGCTCTGGAAAACACATCCACCCATACATACAGATATGCAGAGTGGAATAAAAAAACTGCATGCTGTGTTGTAAATAAATGTGTGCCCAGATCAATCATAACTGAATTTCATTACCGTTAACACAGGCACACGGATAGACTGATCAAAACTGCCTTGTCTGATAATGATCTACAGTTAAGTAAAATTTTCTTTTATGTTCTATGCCTTAATATCTGATAATAATGTTGACATTTTATGTCTTGACTTGGCAGACTCCTGGTGACTTTTATCATTTAAATGGGGTTACTCTTGCTGACTTCAGCTACATTTGTTCCCCAAGGTTTGCTCACCGTGGTGGTGGTCTGGCTGTTGTATTTAACGGCAATGTAAAAATATCACAGCAAAAGCTATGTGATGTGTCCACTTTTGAATTATTGGCACTAAGGTTGCATACACTACCTAGATTAACTGGTCTCTTACTGGTCTATCATCCTCCAAAGACTCTCTTGATGTATTGACTTCTTTATTGATGTATTGTCTACCATAAGCTTGTCTTTTTCATCTCTGATTGTTCTTGGTGACTTCAATATTCACATTGATGCCCCATCTGCTGCTACCAATGATTTTCTCTCTTTTCTTAACTGCTTTGATCCCTCACAGCTTGTTTCATTTTATACTCATAACCGTGGCCATATTCTCGATCTAATTTGTGCTGCGCCAAAGCTTATCAGTAATGTATCAGGGTTCTTCCTACTGGTTTCAAACCACAAGCTCATCACTGCTTCTCTTTCTCTGCCAACTGTCAAAAGTCCCTTGCAAAAAACAACTGACTTATCATAAAATCTCATCAATTGATATCCAGGAGTTCTCATCTTCCTTAGAATCTTCCCTGAACTGCTTTTCTGAGCTTCTGTCTTGATGACCTTGTTGCTTTTTATAATCACATCATGTCCGAGACTCTAGGCCCCAGTTCGTACCCCATCTCTGCTCCTCCACCCGTGCGTCTCCTTAGTTCACTTCTGAACTTCGGTCTTTAAAAACTGCAGAAAGGAGACTTGAGCGATTGTTTAAAGAATCAGGACTACTAGTTCATCAACTAGCCTACAATGAACATCTCGTGAAGTCTAAAGCTGCAATTAACACTGCATATTTCACCTCTAGCGTCCAGTCCGCTAGTGTTAACCCTAAACAACTTTTCTTTGCTGTTTATAAACTTATTAGCCCTTTGTCTAAACAGGTTTCTGCTTACACTGATCTTTGTAACTCTTTCCTTTATTTATCAATAAGGCTCCTTTCATCTGACATGACCTCACCTCCTCTACCAGCTACACTTCACGATTTCCTTTTGTCCTGTCCGTCCCTCGATCTACTACGAAGTTTTCCTTTTTTACCCTGACTGATGAAACTTACACCTCCAAGCTTCTTGGTGCTTCTAAACCATCCACTTCTTCACTTGATCCTGCTCCAACTATTCTTCTTAAAGTGTGCTCCGTTATTATTGCCTCCAACTTGTCAAATAGTGAACCTCTCTCTATCCTCTGGCACAGTCCCTCCTGCCCTAAAAAAACTGCATCCATAACTACTGTTCTTAAGAAACCTTATTTAGATTCCATTATTCTTAGTAATTCATTATTCACCCCATCTCAAATCTTCCTTTAATCTTTAGCGTGTCGTGGCCTCCCAGCTACTTAACCATCTTAGCACGAATAGCATTTTTGAAACCTTTCAGTCTGGCTTTCGTCCTCAGCATAGCACCGAAACTGCACTTCTCTATGTTCTTAATCTCAGCCCTGTGCAGCTGATCATGGCGGTCTTTCAGTTCTGGTCCTTCTTGATCTCTAATCTGCTTTTGATACTGTTGATCACAACATTGATTCATGCCTTTTGGAGGCTGGACTTTCAGACGTGGTATTAACCTGGTTTAAATCTTACTTATATCTTACTAACAGGTGAATTTTTATTCGCCTAGGAAATACTATGTCTGAGACTGCCACTGCTGAACAGGGTGTCCTGCAAGGCTCCGTTCTTGGATCTCTTTTATTCATCTCCTACATACTTCCAATTGGCTTCCTCATACGGAAATATGGTCTTTCCTTTCACTGCTATGCTGACGACATTCAACTTTTAGTTGTAAACCCTTCTCTCCACTCACCGATTGTATTTCTAATCTGAATTCTTAGTTAAGTACAAAATTTCTTTCAAAAAGCTCAATTCACAAAAAACTAAGTTTATATTTGTTGGCACTAAATCCGGGCTTTCCTCCATTGCTCCTTCCTCTCTTTCCATAATGGATGTGTCTGTTCACCTATCCCCTACTGTCCGTAATCTTGGTGTTCTTTTTGATCCAACTCTCTCATTTCTTCCTCACATTCGATCTATTTCTAAGTCTGCTTTTTTTTCACCTGCGCAACATTGCTCGAGTGCACCCATTCCTCTCTTCTGATGCTGCAGAAATTCTGGTGCATGCTTTTGTTTCCTCATGTCTTGACTACTGGAATTCTCTTTAAATTCCAAAAAATTCTTACAATATATCCAAAACTCTGCAGCAAGGATTTTTCTTCAGACCAAAAAAATCTGATTACATTACACCTGTCTTATCCAAGCTGCTCTGGCTCCCGGTACATAAACAAATCCGGTATAAAATTTTACTACTAACATTTAAATCCCTCCATGGTCTTGTTCCCCAATATCTCTGCAATTTAGTTTATCACTATACCCCAACCCGTTCGCTGCGTCTCATTGATTCTAATCTTCTTACTGTCTCCAGGTTCAGGCTTTCTTCCATGGGTGGGAGATCCTTTGCCAATGCAGCCCCCACCCTCTGGAACTCTTCCTTTGACTATTACTACTACTAATAAACTTTCCTATTTTCCTCTTAGCAGCATTTTCAAACTTTTTATTATTTTTATAAGGAACAGAACAAAAATGGTCATTTGTGATATTATAAGCATTAGCGGGTTATCAATTGTTTTGCATGAGGACAGAATACCCTCCTCCCAGAACTGTTGCTTAGATGTGAACTGCCTCCCATCATAGACACTCCTTTTGATGATGCTTCAGAGGTTCTCAATGGGGTTGAGGTCATGGGAGTATGGGGGCCACACCAGGAGTAAAGATGACCTACATAATGTTTGTGGATTTTCTTAAATAGCACTTTCTGGCATGGTTCAATGGACGAGAGAGTTCAGAAGCTCCTTCCGAACAAGGGGTTCTATGTGCAAATGTAACATCACCTAGTATAAAGTTTTGACTTGAAAACTGTTTAATTTCTGTTTGCAATAACCTGCTAATACTTATATCACAAATGACCATTTTTTGTTTTTTATAAAAATGAAAAGGTTGAAAACTCTGCTGTGCAAAATAATTTGGAACATGCATTTTGAGTGTTTTTTTTTTTTTAATATACTGTTATCATTGGCAGTTTGTTCAAAAACCTTTTTCAATTGTACTCTAATAGCTGATGCCAGGAAAATTACAATAACTGCAGTTTATATATGTCATTTTGGAAAATCTAAAAAAATATTATTTGCATAATAACTTGGAACACAGTACATTTTGCTGTGTTCCGTTTGTCTTTATTAGATATTTCACATGTAACTCTTTGTTCTATTGCATGTAAAGCTGCCTTGGGTGTTAGAAAGGCGCTATATAAATACAACATATTATTATTATTATTATTATTATTATTATAACTATAGTTTTCTACTGGGACAAACTCTTATTAAAATGTGGTAGGCCACTACTTTTATCAGCTTTATGAGGGTCGCGGTGGGATTCTCCATTGCCCATCCAGTGGAGAACGTCTCAGGCGCTGTGCATACACCCAGGACAGGGCGCCAAACCATTGCTGGGCACACACTCACTTACACACACTATACGGGGCAATTTAGAGCATTTAATTTACCTTAAATCCATGTGTTTGGATTGTGGGAGAAAACCAACATGAATACAGGGAAAACGATTCATAACACTATTATTGTTAAATAGAAGGCTCTTCAGGCTAGTAAGGTTTTGAGGCTAACGCGCTTTTTATTTCAATTTATGATGCAGTGTTAAATAAGAAAATGTAGTTTAACGAAGGTAATTTATATGTGTTTGATGAGCAAAAGGAGAACAGCAAATTCTGGCAAAGCTCAGTGAAAAGTAACACATTATTTAATGTAACATCAAATTAGAAGAATATGAATTCAGCAGTATTACTAGATGTTGTTTTAAATAAAAATACCCCAAAAAGTTTAGAAAACACCATGTCATGACACACATAATTTTTCAAATTGTACAACAACTGTAAACACATTTTTTGAAACTTACCGAGCATGGTCACAGTCCACTTTTCCTTTGTGCTGATTAAGAAAATTCATTGGAAGGGCATGGTCAGCAATTGCACGAGCAATAAACTGACCCAGTATCTGTAGAAACAAAAAAACAAACAAAAATAAAAACAACAAAAAAAAAT